>JAGXOD010000107.1:5242500-5245000 GCA_020368025.1 Brachyhypopomus occidentalis
AATCTGGCATGATTGGCATGAGCAGCTTCTAGAGTGGCTGTCACTACTTCCTCTTTCTAGCAGTCCTCTTCCTCTCCTGCCAATGTGCTGCTCTCTCTCCCGCCATTCAGCTTTTGAACACGAGCGCAACATTATTTACCGAGCAGCTCACCTAGTCTTAAGACGTACGGTGGACATAGTTGTCGATCTCTGGCTGTCCCTCTGTCTACACAGGGACTTCCTGCCACGTGGCTCAGGGATCGTCACCCGGAGACCACTCATTCTCCAGCTGATCAACAATATAGCCGGTGAGGGCGCTGCCATGGTCAGCACACACACATGCACACACACACACGCACACACGCATGCATACACACACTCATTCACACATGCATACACACACGCACACATGCATACACACACGCACACATGCACACACACACGCATGCATACACACACACTCATTCACACATGCATGTACACACACGCACACATGCATACACACACGCACACATACATACATACACACACACACTCATTCACACATGCATGTACACACACGCACACATGCACACACACATATGCACACACACACGCACACATGTGGTAGGCACTATGAGTGCAAAAACTAAGCCAATATGTGCAATTATGTTTCATATTCAGTGTTTCTTTAAAAAAAGAAGAAAAAAAATATTTATGGCCCCTGTAATAGATTATTTTAGTGAACATGCCTGATCGATGTAAAGAAGAAAAGGAAAAGCACATTTAGGTGCATGTGATAACGTATTGCAGTATTGATTTTGACCCGCCATAATGCGCGTCTCCAAGGCTGACTGCTCGTGTGTGTGTGCTGTCTGTGTGTGTGTCTCTGTGTGTGTGTCTTTGTGTGTGTGTGTGTCTTTGTGTGTGTGTGTGTGTGTGCAGAGTATGCTGAGTTTTTGCACTGCAAGGGGAAGAAGTTTGTGGACTTTGATGAGGTTCGGCTGGAGATTGAGGCAGAGACCGACAGGCTAACGGGCTCAAATAAGGGCATATCCTCCATTCCCATCAACCTGCGGGTCTACTCGCCTAATGGTAACCAACCAACACACACACACACACACACACTCTCATTCACTCGTGCATACTTATGAATTATCTTCCGAGATCTGCTAAGTTTGAAGGGGTAACAAGCAGATAGTGTTTTCAAAATGTCAATCTGTTTTCTCTCCCTGTCTATAAATCACATTCGGTTTCGTCTCCATTTCTGTTTCTGTCCTCTCTCTCTCTCTCTCTCTCTCTCTCTCTCTCTGGCAGTGTTGAATCTGACTCTCATCGACCTGCCGGGCATGACCAAGGTTGCCGTGGGCGACCAGCCCGTGGACATCGAGTTCCAGATCCGAGAAATGCTGATGCAGTTTATCACCAAGGAGAGCTGTCTCATCCTGGCAGTCACGCCAGCCAACACCGATCTGGCCAACTCCGACGCCCTCAAGATTGCCAAGGAAGTGGACCCGCAAGGTACAGCTCACCAGTAGGGGGCGCTCTCCCTCCAGACAGGACAGCCCACCTGTTACATTACTAGCTTCTTTGGTATATTGCTGCAGAAACCAGCAGTTTGAGTATGAGAGCTTAAAGCGCTGACATTTCAGCTTGGGACAGCTGTGAAGAGAGAGTGATGCATGCAAGAAGTAAACATAAATACTGACTACACTGCAAGATTGTGCAGTATGTAGTATGCACAAAGTTGTACACACCACCATACAGTCGATTCTAACGGTTGTGACGACGGTAAACAGTGGCGGGTGATGTGGGTGGTTTACTGTGCTGCATGTTACTATGTCAAGCAGCTTCACGGTTGTCAGAGAAGCAGGCGGTGTGAACAGGTTAAAGGGACTGCAGTGTGAAGAGCAGGACAGAATGACGGGGTGCAGTGTGAGCAGGTTAACTGTGGTGGGCTGTGGCCTGTTTGGGGTTGGGTTTAATACCTTGGGATCTGTGGCGAGCCTCACTGATTGCCTGATTTGCTGGTGTGTGTGTGTGTGTGTGTGTGTGTGTGCGCGCTCCGTACAGGACTGCGGACGATTGGCGTGATCACCAAGCTGGACCTAATGGACGAGGGCACGGACGCCCGCGACATTCTGGAGAACAAACTCCTACCCCTCCGCAGAGGTGTGTGTCCCGTCTCCCCCCCCCAAAAACCCACGGGGAGTGGCTCACATCCGAAACGCATACAAACACGCAGACGTGAAACCTGCAGATTCGCTCTGTTAGAGCGTGTGTATTCCAGCTCTGTGGTCTACGAGTCCCACTGGCAGTCCACGTGTTTACTCTCTCCCAGCTCCCCACACACCTGAGCCAAGCCTTTAAGGGCTCTGAATGGGAGCTGGGTCAGAGGTAAAACCCGGACTGGCCGGGGGGTCCTCCAGGACCGGAGTGTGGAGCGGTGCAGTAATGCTGGAGTGATGTGCCAGGTTACATCGGGGTGGTGAACCGCAGCCAGAAGGACATCGACGGCAAGAAGGACATTCGCGCGGCTCTG
>JAGXOD010000107.1:5250000-5375000 GCA_020368025.1 Brachyhypopomus occidentalis
AACTCCTCAGGCTTGTGGGCCTAGGAGTGGCTGTGCTCGTTAGCAAATCGCTACCTGCACTCTGCCGAAGGTCTTCATTCCTTATGAATGAAGTTTCTGGTGAAGTGATGTTTGAAGTGATGTCACTCATCACCGGTAGCCTTGTCGCTAGGCTAATAGTGTCCTTGTCTGGTGTGAAAAGCATGAATGAGAAATGGAACCATTTTGTGTTCTGCATGTTGTGGTTACGATGGCGAGGGAAGCGATGTTTCCAGTGGGGTCGCCCCGTTAAGCTGGTTAACACCACCTGTCTGTTGGCCCTGAACGCACTGCATGGTTTCCAATCCCTGTTGTTCTCATTAAAAGTGCTGATTTGCATGGATCTCTGAGGCGACCGTCCGTGCCTGAGCTCTTATTGGATAGTTGTCAGAGTGGGCGTGTCCCCCTTTTGACCCCGCCCCTGCACGCTGTGCATGTGGCCCTGTCGACGGTGCCGCTAACGGTTCTCGTGACGTCACCTTTCAGCCTCGACCACCGAAGGCTGGACGACGGGTCCCTTCCTGGGTTGGGCGGCAGCAGGTGGGCGAGCAGCTCCACACCCGCACTCCCTCAGCCTGAGCTAGGGGACGGCCTGCCCCACAGCGCCCTCTAGTGTGCAGCTCACGGTCCGACACCCTTGGAGCCAGTGTTTAATTTTAGAATATAGACAATAGAGGAAGTAAGATGTGTGCGTGTGTATTAAATGAGCTTGTCTCATGTTCCTCTCTCTCTCTCTCTCTCTCTCTTCTCCTCCCCCTCTCTCTCCCCCCACACTCCCCACCCAGTGCCCAACAGAGAAATACACCTATGAACAAGAAGAGGCCGGCCCCAAACCAGGTGCGCCCTCTCCCCACGCATCCTCATCATGCAGCTTCTCCTTTTTACCACATCCACGTGCCTCATTACACCACCCATCACAGAGTGGATCCTCCGAGTCCCTTCCTGTCCTCTTACTAAAGTCCCCCCTTTACAATCCCCTTTGTGTTTAAAGTACCCCTCCACCCCCCTATTCTACCCCCATGCCCCCCCCCCTCCCCATATCATTTCAGCTGCTCCCTAGCACATAGTGTCTCTCCCCTGCTACCTCACGCTGCACTGAGCACCCAGTGGAATGTTTTGCTGAATTATGTGCTGTGCCGTAGGGGTAATAGAATCGGCAATATGTGCCATTGGGGTAATAGAACCCCGTTTTGCCCTCCCCGCTTCTACCTGCACATTACTGCATGTGTGTAATGCTCACCAGGCATGCATGTGCACTACTACCCAACAGACCAGTGATCACATCGTGGTTTGTTTGTTTGTTTACGTTCTGTTGTGCCCCAGTTAACATCAGCTTTTTTTTTTTTTTTTTTTAATTCCTAATTTAAATATGCATGAATTCCAACTGTGACGATGAAGCAGCCGTTATGATGAATCAGTTTGTCGTACTGCAAGTTAATCTAATTGCATGTAATTGTGTTCTGTTGCTCTCTCTCTCTCTCTGTCTGTCTCTCTCTCTCTCTCTCTTGTTCTCCATCTATCTGTCTGTCTCTGCCTGTCCCTTCTGTTCTGGTAATCCACCCAATCACCTCCCTGATTCTTTCCAATCCTGTCTTTCTGCTTGTGTTTCCGGACTTTTCTCTCTGTCTCTCTCTCTCTCTCTCTCTCTCTCTCTCTCTCTCTCTCGTGTCTTCCTCCTCTTCCTTGCTTTGCTTGTTTTCTGTACTTTGTGACGTCCCTTCTCCTAACCCCTCCCCCCACCTTGACCTACCACCCCCCCCCCTTACTTGTCACTGAAGGGTGAAATACTGGTAAGTACCCCGCACAAAAAAGCCCCGCCCAATTGGAAGTCACCAGGGTTCAGCCAATCAGGATAACTAAGGCTACGGCAATCATCCAATCAGGGCCCATTTTCCTTTGTAGGGTCCTTACCGTACGCTCTAGCGAGCCCGTTAGCTAGTGGCGCTTAACAGGCTGATAAAACTAACGGTTCTTCTTCTGCCCTGCAGCTAGATGGACTGTGTGGGCATGCGCAGGAGAAGGTATAGTCTTCAGACACAAAATGATGGAAACCGGGAGCAATCGGGTCCACTGGCTGCAGTATTTCTCCTCACTGTTACCAGTAATCGGTAGCAGCCCTAATTCGTCTCACTGGTCTGTGTCCTATTTTAAATAGCAGTATCTAACCCACAAATAATTCACGTGATTGGAGCACTTGAAGAGATTGCTACTAACGGCTGAATGCTGTATGCCTGCTATACGTTAATATTACCTGGCATGAACTTATGAAAAATAAGTCAGACCAGAAGAACTCCTGATGAAGTTCATTTGGAAGTAAAAGCTACACCTCTGTTGTCCTGATGGTCTGGCTGAGCGCTGGAGGCTCCAGCAGGGGGCGCCGAGTTTACCTTTTGGAGGAATCAGCCGTCGCGTCACCGTGGGGATGGAGCGGTCTGGGCAAAAACTGACCCAATCAGAATCCAGGGCCAAACTTCGTACCGAACTCGCACATGAGCGAATGGCCGTGGGCCGTGTGTATTTAGCCACTCCCTCAGCTGGATATGTAAATACGGAACTGCCTCATCGTCTTTAATGATTTGACAAGAAATCGTCGTTTTTTTGTAAAAAATAAAGGCTTCTTTGCACTTCTCCCCAATCAAGTCAGAAAATGAGCTCCGCTCGCCATGGTAGAGGTCCTTTGGGTGTGACTGTAATGGTGTAAATTGGGAGATCCCCCTAAACAATTAACTCCAGTTAAACGTGATTTCCATAATCGGAACCTTAAGCTAGCCGAGCAAGCATCCTGTTTGGTGTCTCCTTCCCATTGAAAATTAACTGGTGAGCTCGAATCTTTATTTGGAAAGATTGCTTAAAAAAATCCATGATGTGTGATTGCTCATTTATTACATTGGTCTATTATTGGTTTACTTATTACATTTGCCTGGGGCACATGATTGATATGTTTTTAGATATTTCTGGGGTCTGTGATATTTTGTCCGATGAAGACCACATGTGCCCAGTGTGATTGGATCAGTGTAGTTTGTGGAGCAGGAGGGGTCCTGACCCATGTGGTCCTGACCCATGTGGTCCTGACCCATGTGGTCCTGACCCGCATGGTCCTGACCCATGTGGTCCTGACCCATGTGGTCCTGACCCGCATGGTCCTGACCCATGTGGTCCTGACCCATGTGGTCCTGACCCGCATGGTCCTGACCCATGTGGTCCTGACCCATGTGGTCCTGACCCATGTGGTCCTGGTCCATGTGGTCCTGACCCATGTGGTCCTGACCCATGTGGTCCTGACCCGCATGGTCCTGACCCATGTGGTCCTGACCCATGTGGTCCTGACCCGCGTGGTCCTGACCCATGTGGTCCTGACCCGCATGGTCCTGGTCACTCGCTCTTGCCCCCACCCAACCAGACGCCCTCGTCTCCGCAGCTAGACACGTCCAGACTAGGCCTTACAGTACGGCCATGTGCAGAAGATGTGACTCTCGCCACATAGCTGCCCTCTCCTCCCACCCCCACCCCCCCCCCCCCTCCTCCAAGCGTAACGAGCGCTCCTGTGGCTTCACACAGCTTTCCCGCCGTTTCCCCACCAAGGCGAACGATGCGTACGGCTTCCTCTGTCCTGATGCGTCTGCCTCCTCGTCCTCGCGCTGGCATGCTCACGACTAACGACTCCTCCCCTTCCTGGACCGTAATCTGGAGAGGGTGGAGCAGCTCAGGAGAGGGGCAGATAGGAGGGCGGGGCTGCCTGCTTCATCCTCCGCCCTCGCTGATTGCGGGCGGATATTTGGGATTTCCCATCCATGCGGACATAGTTGCCCCATGGTTGCCTTGGCAGCAGGGAAGACCCCTCCCTCCTCTCCTTCCCCCTCCAGTAGGTTGTAAGAACTTCATTTAGTAACTAACCTTTCACCTCTCCGCTAGCTCCCTCTGGCTGTAATCCAGCCCGGTCATGCTCACCACTCTTAACTCCACCCCCGTTCTTTCCCAGCGTCTGTAGCTGCTCCGTCAGTCTCCATCTCTCTCTAGGTTGTGTTCTGTTCTTAAGTGTGCGTCGGCTTACGGTTAACGCTAGTAAAACGCCCCTAACGCTCTAGGATTTAGACGAGTGCCTCACGCGCAGCATTTACCTGCCACTTTGACCCTAACGCCACCGCCGCCCCCTCACCTTCGCTCCTCTACAGTTCCTGTTTGGTGTGGCGTGGACGGCATGGTCCTGTCCTACGGGACAAACCACGAACACAAACCCCTTTTGCATGTGGAGTTTTGTTAATCTCCTCCTTCAGGATCAGAACCATACAGGTCTTTATTTTTCACTGATTCTACGATCCTTTGATCCAGTGCCCGGCATTTTAATTAACCACATGACCTCAGGTCACAGAATAATGTCTGCTAGACCAAAAAGAGACACTGGACACATTATTTTACACACATCTTTATTTTAGTCTGGGTCTTATTTAACCACAGCCGCGTTTGCACTGCAGTTTAAGACACGGAGAAATTAGCTGTAGACTAGAGAGGTGTGAACTGGTTGTTGTTGGTAAAGTTAGGATTGGTCATCTTAGCACATCACCCCGTCTGGTCCGTCTCCCCCGACCAGGTAAGTGTGGACAAGCCTGCAGTGCATGATGGGGCCGCAGCCCACAGAAAAGAACCGCGTTGTGTCGCAGATGAATCTTCCGTGCCTTCTCCTGACCTGTGTGCCCCGCCCCCTGGCCTGGCCCCGCCCCCGGCCTGGCCCCGCCCCTGCCCTCTCTCCTCCCGCAGGTGATCCGCAAGGGTTGGCTGACCATCAACAACATCAGCATCATCAAGGGAGGCTCCAAGGAGTACTGGTTCGTCCTGACCGCCGAGTCCCTGTCCTGGTACAAGGACGAAGAGGTGAGGGACGCACCGAGGCCATAGCGCCACACGCTGGACGCTAGCGGGACATTAGCGTGCACAGCTGTTGTCTTGCTGTACTTTCAGTATATCGAGACATCAGACGGTATCATCCTGCACGCTGCAGGGACACCATACGCATCCATTAACGTTGTAATGCCAGCTAGTATTAGCGTACACACCCTGGACGCGGCGGGGAGGGAAAGACACGAGGGGTAGACGCTGAACTCCGTCACCATGGTGATGATGGCGCTACACGCGCAGGCTGTGATGACGTTAATTTGATCAGTCATGCAAGGTTTGTTTGGCAGAGTTGGCTGGAGCAGACATAAATAAATGAATTATATATATCATCACTTAATCACCCTTCAAATGATGCTTGAAAATAGTGTCATTCTTCATTAGAGTCTGTTTCATTGTGATGAACTTCTGCCTTTCAGTGTGGGCAAAACATGAGACGGCGTGAGCTGTGTCTGTGTACGATAAGAGGTGCATGCTGGGAACTCACCAGTGCACTGTAGATTGTGTGCGTGTGTGTGTGTGTGTGTTTGAAGGAAGGAAAGTTGTTTTTGAGTGATGTAACTGTTTCTATTGCAGAACTGGTTCCCTCTTACTGTCTCTCTGCATCTGGAAGCGTCTACATCTGTGTATGCACTAAAGCAGAGTCGCGGCAGTGTGAAACTCACACACACACACTCTCTCTCTCTCTCTCTCATGAATTCACAATTCTGCCTCTGTCTCTTGCAGGAGAAAGAGAAGAAATACATGCTTCCTCTGGACAACTTGAAGCTGAGAGACGTGGAGAAGGGCTTCATGTCCACCAAGCACATCTTTGCTGTTTTCAACACCGAGCACAGGTCCGACCCCTCCGCCCCCAGGGCTGCATTTAACCCCCCCCACCTCACCGGGCGTTGACCAGTGCTTGTGTCCTCACTCACGCAGGAACGTCTACAAGGACCTGCGTCAGATCGAGCTGGCGTGCGATAGCCAGGAGGACGTGGACAGCTGGAAGGCCTCTTTCCTGCGTGCTGGCGTCTACCCTGAGAAAGACCAGGTCCTGCGTGCGACCTCCAGGGCGGCGCTACAGCTCCCATTCACTGCCGTTATGACCACAGATTAATCTTATCTGTGGCACTTTACTGTGCTGAATAAATAATTCCTTTCTTAATTCTTAAACAGCGTCAATGTGTGTGTGTGTGTGTGTGTAGGTGGAGGCTGAGGATGCAGCTCCATCAGACACCTTCTCCATGGACCCCCAGCTAGAGCGGCAGGTGGAGACCATCCGCAACCTTGTGGACTCCTACATTGGGATCGTCAACAAGACCATCAGGGACCTCATGCCCAAGACCATCATGCACTTAATGATCAACAGTGTGAGTGCTGACCCCCTGTGCCTAGGTCGTTCACGTGTGAGCATGCACGTGCGGGCGTGCATGTACAGACTTTTGTGAGAAGTGTGATCGGGCTGCCTGCAGTTCTTCTAAAACATGCTGCTGGTTTTGCTCTTCACAAAGCGTCCCGGTTTCAGGTTGATTCAGGGGGGGTTTCGGTGTGACGCACCGTGCAAGATTTGCTCATTTCCAAAGCTCTAGTCGGTGTGCACCAAGCATTAGTGCTCATCTGGTTCATCTGCTGCTTCTGATTCTGTTTAAGTGTTTGTGAGAGGTGTCACGAGGCTTGGTTTCCCAAAAGCACTACTAAAACCTTCTACAGAGAAACTGAAACCAGTAGCATTGTGGGTATTGTGCAGCCATTGGTGCGTTAGCTTCCTCTTGTGTGACTTGACCAGTGACATCATTTCATCAGCACACCATTTTAGGTGGAATTTTTAGCATTACGTGTGTATGTAGAACAACTGTAACTGATCTGTGATCAGAACACAAACATGTTGAAGTACTGTGGTTGAGAATTGGTGCCATTTCTGCCCTCCTCTCCCCTCCTCTCCCCTCCTCTGCCCTCCTCTCCCCTCCTCTCCCCTCCTCTGCCATCCTCTGCCCTCCTCTGCCCCCTATAGGCGAAAGAGTTCATCCACTCGGAGCTGCTGGCGTATCTCTACTCCTCGGGAGACCAGAACACCCTCATGGAGGAGTCGGCAGACCAGGCTCAGAGGCGGGACGAGACGCTGCGGATGTACCACGCCATCAAGGAGGCGCTCGGCATCATCGGGGACATCAGCACCTCCACCGTGTCCATGCCTGTGCCACCGCCCGTCAACGACAACTGGATACCGGATGCCAGGTGAGGACAGCGCTGTTTGTGTGTGTGTGTGTGTGTGTTGCTCGTGCTATTAACTTCTTTTGTTTGTTTATCTGCAAAGTTAAGGCCTTAGCGTGGACGCTTTCCAGTCCACCCAGGGCACTGATTGGCTCTCAGCTGCCTCATTGTCATTCGCAGCCCCACCCCTCAGCGGAGACCGCCCCCTTCATCGGCACCCCCCAGCAGACCTCCAGCAGTGAGAGGCTCCACCCCAGGACCGCCTACCCTCAACCCCACCCCTGCCTTCATGGGCCCGCCCATCCCGTCCCGCCCGGGACCGCCCACGAGCGCCTTCAGCAACAGCAGCCAGGACCCTTTCGGGGCTCCGCCCCCCCAGATCCCCTCTCGCCCCGCCCGCGTGCCCCCTGGGGTCCCCAGGTAAGAGCACCGAGGCCGGCCTTCAGGAAGCCCGAACGCCCACAACACCAGACCCTCCCTGTGTGGTATACACACTTCAGCTGCTCGCTCCCAGACCCCACACACCACCACACACCACCACACACTCCTAAGCATGCAGAGCCGTGTTTGGCAGGTAGGGGGCAGCAGCCGCACCTGGCCTCAAACCCGAGTTTTCTACGTGACCCTGTGTGTGTTTGTGTGTGTGTGTGTGTGTGTGTGCGAGACCTCAATCAAGTGTGTGTATGTATAATCAACAGGGAAGTTTACAGCAGTCCTTCAATGACCCATGCAGGACACCTTGAGTCACTGATGTTGCTGCCGTAACCTCCTCTGCTTTACCCTCTTCTGTAATATCACCTTGTCATTTTTCCTGCATCCCCTCTTGTCTGTCTCTCTCCTCAGTTAATCTCGCCCGTGCTTCATCCCCTCCTGTCTGTCTCTCTCCTCAGTTAATCTCGCCCGTGCTTCATCCCCTCCTGTCTGTCTCTCTCCTCAGTTAATCTCGCCCGTGCTTCATCCCCTCTTGTCTGTCTCTCTCCTCAGTTAATCTCACCCGTGCTTCATCCCTCCTGTCTGTCTCTCTCCTCAGTTAATCTCGCCCGTGCTTCATCCCCTCTTGTCTGTCTCTCCTCAGTTAATCTCGCCCGTGCTTCATCCCCTCTTGTCTGTCTCTCTCCTCAGTTAATCTCGCCCGTGCTTCATCCCCTCTTGTCTGTCTCTCTCCTCAGTTAATCTCGCCCGTGCTTCATCCCCTCTTGTCTGTCTCTCTCCTCAGTTAATCTCACCCGTGCTTCATCCCCTCCTGTCTGTCTCTCTCCTCAGTTAATCTCGCCCGTGCTTCATCCCCTCTTGTCTGTCTCTCCTCAGTTAATCTCGCCCGTGCTTCATCCCCTCTTGTCTGTCTCTCTCCTCAGTTAATCTCGCCCGTGCTTCATCCCCTCTTGTCTATCTCTCTTCAGTTAATCTCGCCCGTGCTTCATCCCCTCTTGTCTGTCTCTCTCCTCAGTTAATCTCGCCCGTGCTTCATCCCCTCTTGTCTGTCTCTCTCCTCAGTTAATCTCGCCCGTGCTTCATCCCCTCTTGGCTTGTCTGTCCTCCGCCACCGTCGCACGCTTTATGCTCTCACCGTCTCTCTCGCTCTGTCTCTCTTTGTGTGGGGAAGGTCTCATTCCTGTCTCACTCTTCTCTCCCACAGCCGAAGACCCCCTGGTGCTCCACAGCGACCCACCATAATCCGCCCAGCAGAACCCTCCCTTCTAGACTAGGGACCTAAGCGCATGCTGACCCCAGACCTGTGATTGGGGGCAGAGAGCGAGAGACAGACGGGCATGGGCCTTGTTTTGGGGGTGGGTTGCAGGGATAAAATGTCTGAACATTGAGCCCAACTTGTCTAGTTCACTATTGTCGGACGAGCGCTGCTAATTTATCGTCTTTTAGGTTTTTTTTTCTAAAACTCTGGGGTCAGAATTCAGGCCCTGCTTGTAGGCGGCGGAACTCTCTGGTTTGCTGAGCGCGTGCAGGGGTGAGCGGAGGAAATGTGTTTGGCTTCCTGCTTCTTCTTGTTTGTTTATACGTTTCCTTTTCCAACCCCTAAGTGTCTGCTGTTTACCCAGTTGACCACCAGGGGGCACCATGTTCGGTCTGTGTAGATAAAACGGTGTTTGCTCTAGATTTGCTTTGAGAATGAGGTGGTTTTCATTCACTGTGAGGGGTGATTTAGCAGGAGGAAGAACTTTTGTACAAAGCTATTTGGAGTCAATTTGGCCTTTGTGTTCTAAGCATTACTTGAGCGCAGTTAAGACCTCTTAAGTGTAATATACGCTAACATTTTTTTTCTTTCCTCTTGACTAACTGATATCATGCTGAAAACATGCCGTTGTTATGGTTTCCATTTTTGGGTTTGAGAATTGTTCTTTTGTTGGTGTTTGTTCATTCTAGGGTTCATTTTAAATTAAGTTGTATATAGTTATCAGACACCCAGTTCACTCAATGAGGAATCAGATCAGTCACCATCATCAGACATGCTCTGGACACCCGATCTCTGAACGAGTGATCTGTATGTCCAAAATGGCTTCCAGCATCCCCAGTAAAGTAACTGTACATTCATACAGTTTACAGTCAGCAGGGAACTTAATGGTGGTGGTGGTGGAGGAGAATGGGAACACTATGAAATTCCCTGTTCACTCATGGCTGCGTGCCTGGGGGATTGTATACAGACTGATTTTAAAGAGTTGCGTCTGTAAATCTAGATTCTAAAAGCGCACTTAGACTTTTAGCTGTGTGTCTCGGGCGGGGGAGGGGTTGTTGCATATTGATCGGTGCAGTTGTGTGTGCAGCTTCACCTCTAATGTTTTTGTTTATACATAACAGCCTGTGTATATAGAAATAACCCTTAAGGCACATTCACCACTTGTGATTGGAGGATGGGGTGGGGGGAGGAGCCATAGGGAGAAGGGCGAACTACTCTGCCCTGTGTGAGATGGCGTCTCAGGTGAAAGCCATTTTTATGGTCCCAATTTGTTAACATAGCAGTTATCTTAGCGGAGTTGGATGTGTATAGTTGACACACGGAGCATCATGATCGTCTCCGTTTCACATTCAGGGAAGGACAGATTGTCTCTGGGATGTTGGGGGATTCTGTAATTGGACAGCTGAAGAGTCTTAAGTGGACAGTTTGGCCATATAGCGCTAAAATGGCTAACGGTGAACGAGAGTCAGCAGTACGAGTCAGCGTGATCATGTTGACGTGCTCATGTGGGTTCTGCTCTAAGCAACGATATTGTTTGCCGCAAACTACACCTTTTAAGGGTTAATCCTGAAGACGTGGATGTCTGCCATATTTAAGCCGGACTATAAGAACAGGGTCGTCACATCGGGCACATGTAGGTGTTTTGGGAGTGAGGTGGGATTTTGAAACGGACAGGCAACCGTGCCGGCCTGGTTCACAGACACGCCCGAGTAGAGGGCGTAAGGGACCGTGATAACCAATCAGCAGAGCTTTTAGCATAGCTGTGGACTGTACTAATAGACGCACTAACGGGGGAAGGGGTGGGGGTCAGACGCACAGAGTTTGAGTTTATTATTTTTTATAATCCAGGCATTTGTCTTTAGTGTTCCGATTAAAGAACCGTTCCTAAGATGTTCCTCTGCTATAAGTGGGCAGAGGAGCCGTGGATCTTCCTCACGTCTTCACCACCACACCTAGCAACAGTAGAGCTGACCTGCCAGTCACACTGAGGGGTCAAGGGTCGCGTACCAGGCCCTCTTCTTTACCTATTTGCCTCTGATCTGATTTCAGAATGAGCGAGTTTGGTGTTTGCTTCCATTTGATGACTTGACAGTGGCGTGCGACAGTTGCCACGGTGATGGTGTTGATGATGATGATGCCGACTGTTATCAACGTGTTTTCTGTGGATTGATTATTAAATTAAGACAGGGAGGCGAAGGGGAGGCGGAGCATGTCCTGTCAACACGATCTGTCCAGTTACAGCCCAGCACTGACCTTGTGGGTCGTCCTACATGCTGAGGATTCATGCTGGGATTGTGTGGCTACAGTGACCCAGACCACCACCTGGTTAGCATGGGCGGCTACAGTGCAGTACAGTAGTTTTCTCTTTAATCAATTCAACATCAAACGTACAAACTTACTCAGAATCATCACAAAATTATGACTCATCTATCAGAAAGTCGAATATGTCCTAAAGCCCACCGTAGCCATGCCTGTGTGACGTAGCAAGTAATGTCACGGTGACCCTACAGCCCAGCCTCCACCCTCTGTCTCCACCTCCCTGCTCTCCTCATCTCTTAGACTGGGGGTGGGTGGAGGGACAGCTGGACACTCGCGTAGTTCACCTAATGACGTGTCCTTTTATTATTTTTGTCCTCGTTGAAATTATGACGCCTTGTTAAGTGCCTCTCTGTAGCTATTAATGCACTCTAAGCAAAAGGTGAATGATGAGACTTGGAAAAATGAGCTAATAAACAGCTACTGTGTATAATAAAAGGGCCTGTCTGTGGTGATTGGTGTTTCCCTTGTCTGCTGTTTCCTCTCGTCTCCGCCGCCGTCTCCTGGTTGGCTATCGTCTCTGCATGCTGCCTCTCCTTCCTCTTTCGGTATCGTCACAGAAACCACGAAACACCGGCGCCCACGGCAGGCCGCCTCGGGAGCCACTTTTGGAGAACCGCTTGTCCTCTGAGAGCAGAGACGGGGGCGGGTCCAGCAGCGCCACGACGACGGCCAGGGCCACAGCACTCCCGCTTAGCTGTAGGGCTTTGGTTTGTGTAGGCGAGGGTTAAATCGGGCGGTGCTAATGGGAAAACACTCGAGCGCCGTCACCTTCTGTGACTGGATTTGCCCAAGTAACGTAATGGGAAGCGTCATCTGGTGTTACTGTATCATATTTTTCCTTTAGTGAAAAAATTCGCCTCGGCCCAATCACGCCCAGCTCTGTGAGTGCCCAGAATCTCACGTGCCCTCACGTCTGCACGTCTCACGCCCCAGAGTCTGGGTTTCTCGTCTCTGTCATTTCTCGTTGCTCTTTCTCTCGTCTCATGTGTCTCGTTTTTCGTTGCGGTTGTTCTCGCACAGACGTCCGGCTCCTCGGCGGAACCAGTGGTGAGGCCATCGCTGCTGCAGTGCATTGTGGGAGGCAGACGTGACCCGAGCCATCAGACGCCTGCTTAAGCAAAGCCAAACTCCATGCCTGAAGCCCTGCTTGCTTCTCCTCCTTTATGGCTCGTCCATACACAAAATGGCTGCTTCCCCATAAAGCAGTGGTAAAGGGATTATCTGGCTGGAGCTCCGACACGCTCCTATTGCAGTGACATTTCAAGTTGCCCTTAAAAATTTATTAATGGACCGATACTCGAGTGTGATGTTCCCGTGGTTCATGACCATGAACCACTCCTGCTGCAGCCATTTAAAGTTTAGCTTCAGTTTAGCTTCGAGCTGGCAAAGATCCCCGCCAGGAACATGCATACTAGGGTGTGTCTCTCAAAACGAAGGGTTTGCTGATGTGTCTGCAGTTAAAAATATATATTAAGTCAGTTTAATGAGTTTTAAATAAAAGTTATCAGCAACATCAGTGCCGAAACATTCCAGGGAACAAAAATCTAGTGACAATGAAATGTCCCATCGATAAGGTACTTTATACTTAAAAGCTTAAACTTGATCCTGAAAACATTTATCTCGCTCCCTAATAATAGAGTCCTCTACTACTTGGTGTGTTTCTAAGCACGTTATACATTCATGTTCAGTTTGTTGCCTTTGTGTAAAATACTTGGTATGGGGACCTACTGTGATTGGAGTACTGTTGGTATGGGGACCTACTGTGATTGGAGTACGGTTGGTATGGGGACCTGCTGTGATTGGAGTACGGTTGGTATGGGGACCTGCTGTGATTGGAGTACAGTTGGTATGGGGACCTGCTGTGATTGGAGTACAGTTGGTATGGGGACCTGCTGTGATTGGAGTACAGTTGGTATGGGGACCTACTGTGATTGGAGTACAGTTGGTATGGGGACCTGCTGTGATTGGAGTACAGTTGGTATGGGGACCTGCTGTGATTGGAGTACAGTTGGTATGGGGACCTGCTGTGATTGGAGTACAGTTGGTATGGGGACCTGCTGTTGGTATGGGGACCTGCTGTACAGTTGGTATGGGGACCTGCTGTGATTGGAGTACAGTTGGTATGGGGACCTGCTGTGATTGGAGTACAGTTGGTATGGGGACCTGCTGTGATTGGAGTACAGTTGGTATGGGGACCTGCTGTGATTGGAGTACAGTTGGTATGGGGACCTGCTGTGATTGGAGTACGGTTGGTATGGGAACCAGCTACAGATGAGGCCGAGGGCTGTCAGGATGGTAACTGGAGGTTACGCTTAACGATGAGTTCGCAGCCTAAAGGTCACCGTGACTACAGTATCAGGGTACTAAACTGACTCTATGCAACGCCATACAACACTAATGCCAATTGTACATGTACACAGGATATGATGTCAAAAAAATCCTATGCCAATCCATTAGAGAATTTCACTGGTGCAGCCTAGGTATACGTGACCTCTGTGACCTCTAGATGTACAGGTGAGCTTTAGCTGTTTCAAGGCAGTGAAGGAAACTGTGACGGGAAAACATGGTCTACGGTTACTTCTGCCTGTGTGTCTGTTTTTTCCAGAAATCAATATGTCCATTGTAAAATACGATTCTTGCACTCTGAGCATAATACTTTGTTTTATGTACGTGAATCCTCCTTGTCGCAACAATAATTGATGTATAATATATTAAATAAATGCAATCTACATTTATTTTAGCAACTTGCTTTTGAAATATAAGAAGTGTTGCCCTCCAGCAGGGGGCAGTCTCGAGCCTCTGACGCCCGCTGCGTGGACTGCGCTTGGCGACAGCATTCCGGGTTCCTGTGAACAGCATCCATGACCTCCTGCAGGAGAAACCAAAGGTTGACGAGAGACAAGAGTTATCATGAGACAGAGAGTTAAGTCTCGCGAGCGCGAGTCTTGGGCTACAACCTCACCAAGGGGTACAGACTCTGCCGAAACAGGTGTCAGTAGTTCTCAACCATCCAAAACTACATCTACAAACAGGGATTTTGTCTCTCCAGATGTACCTTCAACTCAGCCCTGTCTCATGAGGCGAGTCACATAGTACACAGAAAAAGAACATGTAAAACACACAGGTGGCAGCAGTGATCAGCCAAAATATCAGTGATCACCATACCCTAACATAATC
Source organism: Brachyhypopomus occidentalis (assembly GCA_020368025.1). Classification (NCBI taxonomy): domain Eukaryota; kingdom Metazoa; phylum Chordata; class Actinopteri; order Gymnotiformes; family Hypopomidae; genus Brachyhypopomus; species Brachyhypopomus occidentalis. The sequence continues at coordinate 5,264,288 of JAGXOD010000107.1, forward strand.
CAGTTTATAATTCACTGGTTCGTCAGGCTCCACAGTGCTCATCTGTGCAGTGCCGTGGCTCTCCAAAGCCGCAATTTACCAACCAGGTCTTAGTCTAGCGCTGCACACCAGCAGGAGCCAACATGGCTGGCCATAACAGGGAGTGAGAGAGGCCTGTTCCCCCGCGAGCGGGAGCAGCTGTCACCAGGCACGCGGCCATGGCCGCGTGAGCAGTACAGCACAGTCACTCACCCGAAGAAGCCAAAGGCACGCGACACCGCGAGCGGGAGAACGGGCACCGGATTCAAGCAGCCAGCACTTAATCCAAAATCATCTCCAATTCCTCCTTAAGTATCGATATCAACGCTGAGACAAAACAACAAAATATCCGGTTATAAAGAAGTGACGGCAGATGTAGCGTAGCCGTTTATCTGACAGCTCATGAACGCTTTGGTTTAGCTCTGAACTGAACTCACATTCCTTAATGGGTTTTCTTTTGATATTTCTGGATTTTCAAGGTGTCATCGTCGGCTTCAAAGGTGCCATTTTGCAACAAGTTTCTCAAAGTAATCTCATTCAGCGGGAATCTAATTATCACACTTTTATGTGGATCAAAACCTAAAAGCATTTACATTTCTAAAGAAATTAAACCTGTTTGTTCCACAAAATCCCAGCGTGAAACATGCAATACAAATGTGTTCAGTCACCTTTTTCTTCGCTAATTGATTCATTCTTTTGTTACTCGACACTTGCGCATACGGTTATTGTAGACAGCTTTGCAGGCAAACAACATTTATCTCCTGTTAACAATGACCTTATATTCCACTTCCATGCTGCCGTTCATCGTAGTCGGTTGGAAAAAATACTCAGTAGAGGACGGCAAGAAGGAAAGTGAATTCAGTGTCCTGGTTCTTCCTAACAGACAATTCCACGGAGTGGAACACTAGAAGGAACATCAAACCAAGTCTAACGCAGTTCCCTTTAGAATCGCTCCTCATTGTGGCAAAATCTGCGAAACTAAAAGGACTAGTTGTTTCTCATGTATCCCTGATGATGTCACCACAACAGCTTGGCAAAGGGCTTCGTTGACGTTTACCTAACCATCGCCCAGGTAATCCACGAAATGTATCGACCAACCAATTCAACGCGCGAACGGTCTTACGCGACACTGAAAAGCCTATATTTAGAGGTTTGAGGGGCATACATCTATTTTCATACACACATACACAAATAGCCTATTTATTTTTATTTATGATCTTTTTCCAGGAGAATAACTGCAGTGTACTTTACTAAGAAACATAAAGATAGTAAAGATTTTTACTTTTACAGAGAAACAGAACGTTTGATGTTCTTGATGTTAACGTTCTAATGTTTTGCCATGTGGTCTCGCCATGTGGTCATGTCTTAGATAAGGCATGAACACAGGTGTCAGTACAAAGGCATAGAACAAACGCATCAGCATTATCCATTATATATGCATTACATGCTGTAATCCAACACAGATATATGTGGCATGAAGCTCTCATTATTTGTATGCTTTTATGTACAAAACTAGTTTCACAGATGCTACTGAAAGTGAGGAAGAGGTTTGGGAGACGCCGAGGACGATGTAGCAGAAGGTCCAGGTGTTTAAGAAGATGGAGAGGATGAGTGTATCTTAGAGAAACGATGGAACCCTGTCACCATCAAGAGGAGATGGAACCCTGTCACCATCAAGAGGAGATGGAACCCTGTCACCATCAAGAGGAGATGGAACCCTGTCACCATCAAGAGGAGATGGACCGATGATGAGTGCGATACAGAATGCTAGTCTTGATCCTACTGAGTGTCTGTTTAAAAGAATATTGAAATCAACTAGAGCCATATTAAACCTGAGGGTTAAGTATAGCGCATGTGAGTGTGTGTGGGTTTGTGTTTGTTTGTGCACATGCATGTGTGTGTGTGTGTGTGTGTGTTTGTGTTTGTTTGTGCACATGCATGTGTGTGTGTGTGTTTGTGTTTGTGCACATGCGTGTGTGTGTGTGTGTGTGTGTGTGTGTGTGTGTGTGTGTGTGTTGCTTTTTTCTTTTTCACACCTTTCAGAAAGTCTTCCCTCTCTCACAGACTGACTGACGAACAGTGAGAATGAGAGCAAAGCTTCCACTTTTGTTTCACATTTCTCACGCCACTGTTTCCATCCCCACTCTGGCCTCTGATAAGGACCTTTCTGCAGAACGCTCACATTCGCATCAGCCACACACATCTTTCCCTTTGTCTCCGTCCTCCCACTTTGACGTTTACGCTCCCCGTCACTCTCTGCACGTCTGCAGTGGGCGCGCGTGTGTGCGTGTGCGTGTGTGTGTGCGTGTGCGTGTGGAGTGTGTTCTGCACTGCCGCCCCTTCTCGTCGCCCATCTCTCAGCCCGGCGGCTCCTCGGAGGGTGTGCTGTCAACTCAGCTCAAGGAGTTTGGCCTTTGCTCAGACAGCTCGCGCTCCTCGTGGACATGGCAGGGCGCGGGTGCGAGTACCCCGCCGTGTTCGTGGTGGACAGCCAGGCGGGCCTCCCTCCCCTGCCCCCCAGGCCGGGCCGTAAGCAGGCCCAGCGTGGCAGGAGCCCAGCCCAGACCATGCTCTTCCTGCTGGTGACGGTGGCTCTGTGCTGCATGGCGGTGGAGGCCTGCTTCATCTACCGCCTCTACGCAACTCAGCAGGACGCCGTGAGTCTCTCTGTGCTGCTTATCCCTCTAGGAGGGTTTCAGATTTACTTATTGCATTTCTTTTTAATCGAATGTAATGATCGCTTTTGTAATATTTTAAGTAGTGGTTCCTTGTGGGGAAAGCCTGGCTGTAATTCGGGTCGGTTTTGTGTCTGTCTTCCTACTCTGGTTCTGGTCGCGTGTTCAGAATGTGGCTGAACTAAATGTGCCGTTTCATGGTGTGTGAGATTACGTCTGCTCCGCAGAGCAGCGTGTCGCTTTCGTGGTTTCTTGTCCCACATGCTGTTCTGAATCTTGAAGCAGTTTCTTTATTACACACACGACTGTAATACATTGCGAGACTGAAATGACCCTGCCTGAAATACCCTTCAGGTACACTGCAGTGGGAGGCAGTTACTGAAACTGCATGTGAACGCGGACTTCAAAAACTAAATTGGGTGATAGTAAAACCATATTTGAGCAAATATATTCCAATAGCTGAGGTCGTAAACATTTTACATCACTGTGGAAAGCGGCCTATCACGTAGAACCAGGCTGAGTGGGCCAGGCTGAGGGGAGCAGGCTGAGGAGAGACCTGGACCACGTTCCTGTCAGGCTCTTTCGCGGCTCTCTGGCTCGACACCATTGCTTTTCTGAGAGACCACCATCAACTTCGTGTGAAAGTCAGAGCGGGCGACACGGTCGGTCAGACTCCTCCTCTTCCTCGAAACGCCTGCATGAGCTGCAACTCCCCCCTGTGCACTGTGTCCCTGGCTGACCTATCACAGCACAGAGACCCTGACCAAACGCACCTGAAACTCAGCCTGGGTGCCGGGGGCGTTTGGTCTAGGTGACCTGTTTAGCAGAAATCCGCATCACGAATGTGGTAGGCTCAGAGATTACGATTAGCAGCCCCCCTGCATGCAGACCGCGCAAAGCCATGACTTGCAGCACCTATTGCATGACCTTAAATTGCAGGAGGGTCACATGACCTTTAAGTGCGGTCATGGGTCACATGAAACCAGGCGTTGCACGGTGCCGCTCTCACGCCGGTGGGATCCCCCCCCCCAGCTCACGCGCTCGGACGTTCCGCCCACACGTCTCTGACCCAGGGCCGGCTCATGCGTGCGAAGCTTTGTGTAGCGCTCGGCTGTTCAGTTACGGCACGAGCCCCCTCAAGACTTAACACACCTGACATTGTCTTCTTTTCAGAATCAGAACCACGAAGGCCCACGAACCGAGGCAAGGAAAGGTAGCGAATACACCAACAATAATAGTGAATATATATATTTTGTGAATATATATATTTTGTTTGTGTACATGTATCTGTGTGTTTGTGTCTTTAGATAGTAGCTATATAACCTAAAAATATAAATATGATATATAAAGAGATTTAAATACTATGTGGTGTTTCAGGTGGACCAGAGGAAGATACTGTACCAAAAACTCGGCTGCACACAGTGGTGAAGCCAACGAAGCCTCTAGCTCACCTGACAGGTGCTGCTCTCCCCAGCACTGCACCTGCACTGGGTGCTTCACAGTGTCTTCACTGTCTGCTTACGGATAACTAACACTTACAGTCTGTCTGTCTGTCTGTCTGTCTGTCTGTCTGTCGTCTTTCTGTCTGTCCGTCTGTCCGTCTGTCTCTCTCTCTCTCTCTCTCTCTCTCGTGAAGCCGGTAACGAAAGGCCAGATAGCAAAGGAGTGATGCAGTGGGCCACCTCGGACCCTGAAGTCCACGACATAGAGTACAGGCAGGGGGCGCTGGTCATCTCGAAGGAAGGCTACTACTACGTGTACTCCAAGCTGTGCTTCAGCCTGGACCGGGACATGTTCGACTACACCGTGATGAAGAACTCGTTGCGATACATGGGCGAGCCCATCGAGCTCCTGCGTTACCGCACGTATGAGTTCAAAGCCACCAAGAAAGTCTCGCTTGCGAGTGGCTACCTGGGCGGCGTCTTCCACCTGATCAAGGACGACGCCCTCTTCGTTCAGCTGAGAAACAGAACGTCGCTCCGGCTGCAGTACGCCGCCGACAACTTCTTCGGAATGTTCATGCTGTAGTTAGCGCCACGTTCCTAGCGCAGGATGCCATTAATTATAATTTATTGTTTGGGGTATTAAAGGTGCAATAAGCGATATTATGGTTACGCTTGAGAAGAGTTTGCGTGCGACGGGCTTCTTGCACATCACATTATTGGCCAAGGACCATCCACACTGTTTCACTGACACACGTTACTATGTAACGTTTTGAGTTTTTTATACTTGGTAAGATTCGTACATTCGTACATCCTCTACGGCACTTTCCAAACAGTTTATTCGTTTCACTCAAGAACTTAACAGAGGAGCAGGATTTGGTCATATCTTTGTGGAAACTTCTAGAGTCACTTTCCTGGATGTGGTTTAAGTCTTGGACTAAATCCTGATTTGCCACTGAGATCATTTTGAAGTGCTATATAAATACATTTGAAAGTCTTTGAACTTTTCTCTATTACAGTAACATAATCCTTTAGATCACTAAAATCTCCCTGAATTCGGCATATTATAATAAATACAGGTTGGTGGATATTTTGTAGACTTCAAAGCAAAACATTTTTAGTACAACATTAAGTGATTTGATTACTATTTCTTGCTTTCTCATCTTTACTGTTGGTAAAACCTTTTTATAGTTTCATTAAATATTGGTTAAATTGAATGTATTCTCTAACATGTTTTCTAAGTTTATAGCTGTTTCACATTTGCATAAATAAGAAAATATTCTGCAGTGCAATCCATAATTATAACTGACAAAATTATAATTGTTCATGTTAATTGAAATGTTGTACTCTACTTTGATTTTTCTATGCTTTTTTGGTCAATAATAAATATTACAAAGATCTTTTTTCAAACCATTTTAAAAGCGTTTCCTGTTTTTATATTTAGAAGCCCTTAGGGCTGTTTTGCCTTAAGGGCACCCCCCCCCCCCCCCACACACACACACACACACACACACACACATATATACACAATGCGAGCTGAGTCAGTGAACTCAGCCTGCAAGGTTGTGGTCGGACTTTTGCTGCAGGCCTGACTGACATGCTTTAAATGAACAAATACATTGCAAATGCTTTCAGAATACTCTCCTATGTCCCGCATCTGTCTCGCATCTGTCCCGCATTGTCCTCTCAGGTCTTGGCTTCCTGACTTATCTTACCTGCGCATTGCTATATGGACAAACCTGACTGTAGTGTGATGCAACACTGCACTGAATCAGACCAGAGTCAACTCTCTCTAAAGCTATCAGACTGAATCTCTCTCTCTCTCTCTCTATCTCTCTCTCTCTCACGCATGCACATGTGCTCGACTCTTTGTGTGAACATCAGCGTTCGTCTTTAGTGTACAGCGTAAACTTTCTTGGTTTCTGTTGGGTTTCTTTGCATCTGTTGGAGGAGTTCTAAGAAGCCGCAGAGAGCTCCACCCACGCTGGAGATCTCACCCGGCCTGCTGTAAGCTCAGCTCCACCGTGTTAGTGTAAGCTGGAGAGGAAGAGGGTGGGGGTGGGGGGGTAGCAGGTCAGCATCACGCACCTGACAGCCCTGCTTATGCTGACTCACACGTAGCCTCCCCCGTATGTCCCTTTGGAACATTCCAGCTGAACATCGGGTGTGCACCATTTTATCCTTTTTGGGGGTGGGGGTGTAATGGGACGTTTCTGATACATGTGTCCTTCATCAGCGGTGGGTGCAAGCACAGTGCTTCTTTGCACAGCTGATGAATCCAAAACATCCTGTTTCTCTGAAAAACTTTGTGTACTTCACTACAATATTAATATCTTCCAGACGGTACACTGCGGTAACTCACCTGGAATCTTCCTCAGATATATATATATATATATTAATATGGGTAAGTCCAGACAGTTTCAGCTAGGGGGAGGCCACGGAAATAATAGCAGAACATTTTAACTGATGCTCACTGTGAAATGCAAACTTAGGTAGGAAACACAGACCACATCAGAGGGAAGGAGAGATAGAGAGAGAGAGAGAGAGAGAGAGAGAGAAAGAGAAAGAGAGAGAGACAGACAGGAAGAGATTATGTCAAAAATCCTATCATTTGAGTCATGGTTGAGTCAACTTTATTCACTCATATACAGTACAATCCTGCTCTTAGTAAGAACACTAACACTAGAGTTACAGGCTGAAACCATGTTAGCATGAACAGTGCAACACAATGTGACGTTACCATAGTCATCACAACTACAGCGGTACAGACATGTGGGTGAGATACTGCAAGCATATTAAGCATCTCAGGGTTCATGGAGGGTTTTTGTCTGTGTGTGTGTGTGTGTGTGTGTGTGTGTGATGAAGGTCTAACACAAAATGCCCACGGCAACATATGCACACATTCCCACCACCCTCACACAGTAGCGTTTGAAACAGAGAGTGGTGACATATTCACATGTCCTCTCACACATCACTCTTTATATAGCTGTACTCCACCCCCCCCCCCACCCCATATCCTTCGCTTTCTCAACCACACTAGTCTTTCTGTCAAGACAGATGTCAGATAAAATAGTGCTTTGAAAATCGATCCCATTAAACAGATTTATATCAATAAATAAATAACCAGTGAAAAGGAATAGACGTGTGCAGTAAACATGCTCATTCACATTTTACACAACAAGTTTATATTGAAACTTCCCATTTTAATAGCAACGACTGATGCAAGGAATATACGCAGGCAGAGAAGCTTCTACCTAAGGCGAATGTTGTCATTAGCTTCATCTGTAGTGTCTGTAGGCCATTTCAGCGATTCAGAGAATCTGGCAGGCAGACCCATGGAGGCCCACACAGAGTAGATAGCACCCCCTACTGCTGTGAGCCAGACACTGCAATTCCATGACAATTTTATTCTGTGAAATAATTTTGCTTCACTTATGAGATGAAACATCATGTATTTAGAGTCTTGTAATCTTCTCTACTGTTGTCTGAAAATGATATACCGATGTTATAAATGTTTTACATCTTTAACATAGATGCACAAAGATTACACTTATAATAAGAATGTTTAATCTCACAGATACTGTATGTTTTAAACCGTAGAACCACAAATTGTTGCTTAAACAATCCAGGAAAGGTTTAGGACTGTAATGTTATGAAAATGTACCTTGCATTACTCTACAGTATTCCTGTTTAAATTGATATGACATTTTAGATCATTACCCAAAAGTAGCACAACTTACAAAAAATAGGACGCACTGTATGTAATTATGTATTTAAATATTTACGTATATATGTATTTTCCGTGTATGTAAGTAGCCTTTGAATTTATTTATGTAGGATATGTATTTACAGTGCTGCTTGAAAGTTTGGCAAAGTTAGAGGAAATCAACCAAACCACTGTTTGCCCACAGATCAACAATGCTGAGAGGAAAGGAGACATCTGAGGGCACCAGGAAGAAGGTGACAACCCATCAGTCTGGGGGAAGATACAAGAGCATCTCAAAAAGATTCCAGCTCCCTCCATCCACTGCAAAACAAATCATGTACAAATGGAGGACACAAAGCACCACCTCAACTGTGCCCAGAAGTGGACGTCCATCAAAACCTACACCTAGAAGCGCCGGAACAATAATAATTCAGTTAAAGGCCAAACACACACACCACCCACACACCACCCACACACCACCCACACATCACCTCCAGAGAGCTGCGGACCTCTCTGGCAGCATCTGGGATAAATTTTGACTTGAATCAAATCAATAGATATGTAATTCATGGGAGAGTTGCTAGAAGGAAACCTCTGCTCTCAAGAAAGCACCAGAGGCTTTCTGGAAGTCCATCTCTGGACAGATGAGTCCAAAATTGAATTATTTGGCCATAATCACAGGCTCCATGTTTGGAGAAAAGTCAACACTGCATATAAGGAGAAGAACCTCCTCCCAACGGTGAAGCATGGTGGTGGAAATGTGAAGGTCTGGGCGACTCCATATTACCCAGGAAACCATAATTTCCCAGGCCAAATTCAACAAATTCAACAAATTCTTGACTAGAATCTCCTTCCATCAGTCAGGGAGTTGAAGATGAGGCGGAAATGGATTATGCAACAAGACAACGACCCAAAGCACTCCAGCAAAACAAGGAATGGACCTCAATCCCACAGAAATGCTGTGGCAAGAGCTGAAGTGGGTGATGCACGCCAGATGTCCCTCCAGCCTCCCTCAACGGGCAAAACTCCCCAAAAGCAGATGTAAAACACTCGTTTGTGGTTACAGAAGATGTTTGGTTGAAGTTATGGTAATATCTAATAATATCTAATTATTATTATGAGATATTAGATTATTTGAAGTAACTATCCTATAGTTTGATGGCAGCTTTGCACGCTCTTGGTGTTGCTAACCAGCTTCATGAAGCACCACCTATGATGTTTCTCCATCGGTCCTGAGGACATTCACACACATGCCGAGCACTTGTACAACGAGGAACTAAAGTTCTGAAATAAAACTGTTTGCTGAGGGTACATAATCCATTAGATTAAAATGCCATTTTTACGATTAAGAACATGCATTTTGACTGTTAGTGTATCTTTTCAGTGTGTCCCTTAGGAAGGAAGGTCTGCTCTACAAATTTGGATGTTCATTTCATAAGATTATTAAATAATTCAGTGTCCATATTTGGGTGGTTCACACACTTTCAAGCAGCATGTATGCATGTATGTATTTATGTATATGTATTTTTGTATTTGCTTTTTGTTTGTTCTCCACAGTAAACAGGAATAGAAGCTAAGGACACACAGCCTGTGATTACACGATTTGAACCAAACTGGGGCAATATGAAAAAAAGTTTAATGGCACAATTTTCAGTGCGGGAAAACGAGACTCTCATGCACAAGTGTAATCAGGATGTTGCTGTAAACAAATAGACATTTATGCAATAAATAAACGAACAAACTCTCTTCACACCATCTGGTCTGTGTTTCTTTGTTGTCACAGACTGGGTTGATGAAATCTCTCTCTCTCTCTCTCTCTCTCTCTCTCGCCCTCTCTCTCTCTTTTTCTCTCCCTCTCTCTCTCTTCCGCTGTGGAAATCATCTGAGGCTGTAATAAATAGAAGTGGGAAGGGGTGACGAGCATAACGAGTGATTCTAATCCTCCGATACAGCACTGGAGCACCCACTCGTAATCCCCGCGTGACGTCAGATTATCACATAGTCACTGTATGCTACTGAAAACTTCCCTTACCCAAAACAGCATGTTACACAAAACAAATGTTTTTTACTTTTACTATTACTACTACTACTAACAATAACAATAACAACAAGAACAATGATAATAATAACAATCTATCTATCTATCTATCTATCTATCTATCTATCTATCTATCTATCTATCTATCTATCTATCTATCTATCTATCTATCTATCTATCTATCTATCTATCTATCTATCTATCCCTCTTCCTCTCTCTCTCTCTCTCTCTCTCTTTTAGAAAAATCTAAAATTATTCATATCTGTTGTAATAGATGGTTGCTTGTATGTGTGTGTAAGTTTACCTTTTACGGTAAATCTAAAGGAAAAGTAACCTGGTCAAATATCATTAGTTGGGCGACGGATGTCCTCTGATGAATCTTTCTGTCTACAGCAGCTTTTCAAAGATTTCACTTTCCTGGTCTGTCTATTGGTCAATTAGTAAAAAAAACATTTAAACATTTAAATAAATACAAAACATAATGTACAAACTATTGTAAAGAAACTAAAGGTTAATTTTTTGTATTATGTATTATTAGGGTGGTCTGTGAGGTTGGGGGTGGTCTGTGTGGATGGGTGTGGTCTGTATGGTTGAGGGTGGCCTGTGTAGGTCAGGGTGGTCTGTGAGGTTGGGGGTGGTCTGTGTGGATGGGTGTGGTCTGTATGGTTGAGGGTGGCCTGTGTAGGTCAGGGTGGTCTGTGAGGTTGGGGGTGTTTTGTATGGTTGAGGGTGGTCTGTGTGGATGGGGGTGTTCTGTGAACAAATCTCATCAACTGTTCTGCTCAGCTGATCAATTTTCTGATGTGGCAAATCTCAGTCTGTGACACATTCTTTCACTTTCTCCCTATTACAGGGGTCTCACAGTTGAATAACCGCAAAAGAAAACATGTCTATGGCAGGCGTGCACATGAAGCATACTGCTATCGCACAACTGCACGTAAACCGTGGTCTTCCAGACCTACCTTGGCTAGAGGGAGCTAGCCAAGCAGAATGTTCGTTCAGGAGGCTACAAATAATTACAACTTTATACGTTCATTCTATGTATTCAATTAAGGTTTTTTTTGTAAGTAGCTTACAGTAATGTGAAGCCCATAGTTGACTCAAATTTTCTGCTGGGTGGGTCTGTGAAGATTACTCATCTCTTGTGGTTCTGTGAAGATTACTCACCAGCTATGCTGATAGGGATTCAGCACAGTTTCCTTATATCACTCCCACTTGCGACAAAAGACAACACATCTGTTTAAAGTCCTTGTGTTTTACTCTGTTTATTTAATGAACCCTTAATAATACAGGCCTGAAGCCTCCAGGGACAACACATCCGAGCACAGCCTCGTGAACTTGTTAAAACATTTAACAGATTTTCTTTAAACAGAGGAGTACATTTAAAACATGAGCCACTAAAGAGAGAAAGCTTCTATTGATTATATGCAACTTTGATAATGTGATACAGTCCATAGTCTGGCTGTAAAGGTCATTATAAGAAGCATTTTATTTACAGAAATTCCTTCAGAAGATCCAAGAGAAGTCAAACCATAGGAACATTTCACACTGAAGCAATTTGAAGCTCTGATGATTAACAAAGATTAGAAGTGCAATGGTTACTCACTGTAAAACAATGCTGTGAAAATCCCCCCACCATGCATTAGCTCATTGTGGAGTTACAAAACAGGAAGTGTTTTCAAAAATAAAAGCATAATATGCTGAAGTAACTAAATACTTTAAAAGTCCCCATGTGGCTTTAAAAAACTAACCACTAAAGCACATGTGTGTCCGTTCTAAATGAAAATACAATAATAACAAGCAAAAATAATGGAAACAAACCTGAATTGAGATTCTTACTTATAATACCTTGGTTATACAATACAATGTAATCTGTATGTTATTAACATTGATTTAAATGTAAAGTGGAGAATTACATTAATTGACAACAAAGGTTTGATTACATTTTTAAAACTGCCAACCTATGTCAATTTATCCTGTTTGCCACTGCTCGACAAAGGGCTTCGTCTGTAGTGATTTCTAAAGTTCAATTTCACATCCCCTTCGTAGGCCGCTGAGTAAGCTGTCATGTGACAAGCTTTTGGTCTGAGTCTGGTATGGACAGTATTATAGGAATGTCCCATACACTTAGGACCGTTTGGACAAATAAAGCAAGCCGCACAATGTGATAGGAGACTTCCTGTGAAGTCCAAATGTCCTCTTGATTTCATCCATCATGAGATATTTCTATCTCACTGTACACAGCTCTGTACATTTGGAATGTGCAATGAAATAATGAGTAACTTTAGTCAGTGCTTAATATCAATACATTCATATAAACTACTGTGTTGTTTACAATCATTACAAGATTTTTTATAAATAAATCTGAGAAATAAGTTAATGTCGAAATAAAGTAATTGAAAACAGACATAAACAGAACTTAGAACCAGGTGATGCTCACTCAATGTTCATTATAGCCTTCAAAGTTCTTCCTGGTATTTTCCTTAACTTATCTAATATTGTTTTATTCATAGACCAGTGTAAGACCCGTGTGAGAGTGGGGGTAACGTTAGCATTGTAATGTTAGCACAACAAATACAATAAGTCAAAACAAACAAAGCAGTTTGACACCCATGTGACACTCTGAACTAATGTTTTGGCTAATTGTCAACCTATTTCTGAATGGCGTCCTGAATTATATTATAATTTAGTAGAATTCAAGGGAGTTTCAGCATTAGTACATTCAGTCCTGTGAGCAAAATAAGGCTCGTTCCTTCTTTCAGCAACGACAGGAAATAAGGCGGCTCGGTATCTCGGCCCACAGAGTGAAGATGGAGTTGTTGAATTCAGAGGACTGACCAGACCATTCCCAAACGCTCGTTGGTGAATGCTGAATGTAGCGTCTGAGATGCAGCGATGTGCGCGGTGAATCGCAGCTGCACCCGTGGGAGACGAACGCGTCGCGCGAGAGCCGCAGAAAACACAGCTACAGCTTTAAGAGAAATGTACTTCAGTTGTCCAGCTATCAGTTTGATTTAGACAATTACACACTTTTGTAAGAGCCATTAGCACAAACCGCCGTGTGCTGGAAGTTGTTCGCTGCTGTAATTGCCCACGTAAGTCTGAGCGGATGGTGCAAGCCGAATGGGGTTTCAGTCATTTGGTGCAAGATGGTTTATCGTGATATCGCTGGCGTCATGCCATCTTTTCTGACTCAGGAGGGAAAAGAATGATTAACAAGTGAAACGTCTCCAGAGGCCCAGACTTTCCAGGTCGTGCGAGTCTGCCTCTGCCTGGCCACAGAACAGACACCGTACAGGCTCAGACTTCCTGTCAGGAGAGCAGCCTGTTCCCCAGGTCAGCTTATCCCTCAGTCTCATTCCAGCACTGCTGCATCCTGAAAGGTAGCAGGCGTGGCGGACATCTTCAGAGCAGGATCATGCCCAGGTAGGTCTTGTCAGAGAGGGTGGTTTCAGGCGTGCAGGTGACACGCACGTTTGAACCGGCCGAAAAGCGCACTTCCTTGCCCAGCAGACCAGTGGATTTCTGTGATTTGTTGATGTGACCTTCCAAGATGGGAATTTTCTTGTCCTTGATTACCCTGTCCACCTGGATAAAATAGTTCACGTCTTCATTTGTGGATGCCAGAGTCACTTGTAAGTAAAGGAAATAATTTCCATCCTGTTTCACCATGACGTCATCGTTGACACCCTGCCACGTCAGTACGGTTTTATTACACTGTACTTGAAGAAAAGAGAAGAATTAGTACACAGCAGTAACCCTGCACACCTAAACGTCAAACATGTGCACTCACAATGCAACACACACACACACACACACACACACACGAGCGTCAACCAGAATGTATGAGAGTGGCCAAGTGCTCACTTACCAAAATCGTACAGAATAGGTTTCTTCAGTTTGGCCGGACTTGGTGCAGGAGGTTTCTGTGGAGTCTGTGGTTTTAACAGACAGTGAATTAGACTGTGGACCTTAATGACATCAAGCCACAGTGGTTTTAACACCTTAAATATTCTATACAGCACTTACTAGAAATGTGTAAAAAAAAACATATATTAATGACTTTTCAGCTTTTATTCATAACAAGAATGTACTTCACTTTATACCTTGGATGCTGTGTGAGGATGGGTTTGTTTGATGCCAATTACTGCTAAATGTCAAATAGATTTTGATCATTAGAATCATTTCAGTAACATTTCAGTGCCTTGTGGCTAATATCTCTATGCAGATTATCTTTCAGTTGTTGTTCCTGCCCAGAGGGTATTGGTCATTGCCCAATCAGAACTGGAGTAAAGTACACACTCTGTCCAATCAGAACTGGAGTAAAGTACACACTCTATCCAATCAGAACTGGAGTAAAGTACACATTCTATCCAATCAGAACTGGAGTAAAGTACACACTCCATCCAAAAATAAATGGAGTAAAGTACACACTCTGTCCAATCAGAACTGGAGTAAAGTACACACTCTATCCAATCAGAACTGGAGTAAAGTACACACTCTATCCAATCAGAACTGGAGTAAAGTACACACTCCATCCAAAAATAAATGGAGTAAAGTACACACTCTGTCCAATCAGAACTGGAGTAAAGTACACACTCTATCCAATCAGAACTGGAGTAAAGTACACACTCCATCCAAAAATAAATGGAGGAAAGTACACACTCTGTCCAATCAGAACTGGAGTAAAGTACACACTCTATCCAATCAGAACTGGAGTAAAGTACACACTCTATCCAATCAGAACTGGAGTAAAGTACACACTCTATCCAATCAGAACTCGCCCCAAAGCGTGCTCTTCATACAGTGACAATTGGTGAATAAGCACACACTCCATGCACTGAGAACAGGCTGTGGAATAAAGCACAGAGCCGTCTCACAGTGTCTGTGCCCATCGTGTACAGACGTTCAACAGAAGCTCAAAGCTCAGTGACTCATAGCAGAATATTCTGGTCTCTCCTCTCAGTGGCTGTTTGATCTGCTATCTAAAAATGACCTTATACACCCCACACACGATGCCCCTCATCAGAGTTCCCAAGTGCCATTCATGGTTCTAAAGGCAGGAAATCAATAATCAACCAAATAATTAACCTGAAAGGTCCCAGCCACACTAATCAATGTGAGGAGGGTCCTGGAACAGTGGGGCAGAGATATGGTGGCTCTGTGTCTGAGCAGAAAGCAGTAAACCAGAGGGTAGGAGGGTAGGGTAGAGGGTAGGAGGGTAGAGGGTAGAGGGTAGGGTAGAGGGTAGGAGGGTAGGGTAGAGGGTAGGAGGGTAGAGGGTAGAGGGTAGGGTAGAGGGTAGAGGGTAGATGGGTAGGGTAGAGGGTAGAAGGGTAGAGGGTAGAGGGTAGGGTAGAGGGTAGAGGGTAGATGGGTAGGGTAGAGGGTATTGGGTAGGAGGGTAGAGGGTAGAGGGTAGATGGGTAGGGTAGAGGGTAGAAGGGTAGGAGGGTAGAGGGTAGGAGGGTAGGGTAGAGGGTAGGAGGGTAGGAGGGTAGGGTAGAGGGTAGAAGGGTAGGAGGGTAGGGTAGAAGGTAGGGGCATTTACTTGGAGCCACATGGCTGGACACTGAATCAATCATCAATTTAACATTAAGCATCAGAGTCTGAAGTAAGTAAGAGAGGAGTAAACAGTACACCAGCATCAAGCTGGACCACAGAGATGTATTTGTGCAGGAGGTGCCATTTTTCACAGATGTGAAAATGACTTGTGAATAAAACAACTCTCTTTAGAAATGATGGTTTCAGAGGTTCCCTTGATTCATTTTCAAAACATGTTCAGTCTTGTCTCATCCTAGATTCTGACTACAGCATGAAAAAGCGTCTAGATGAAATCATAAGAAACCAAACCCTGAAACCACAAAAAAATATTTCTGCTCTGTTTACTTTGAGTCATTTGTGTATCGTTAAGAACACATTTACGAGAGGCCCAACCCCACGATAAGGAATCAATAGCTACTGCATGTTATTTGTAAAAATCACAAGGACAAGAATAATTAAACGTTTGCTGTTTGCACGTGAAACCAGCCTATCTAGAGATTAGGCGCTGTAACACCTGTTTCACTGTAACACCTGTTTCACTGGACACCTGTTTCACTGTAACACCTGTTTCACTGGACACCTGTTTCACTGTAACACCTGTAACACCTGTTTCACTGGACACCTGTTTCACTGTAACACCTGTTTCACTGTAACACCTGTTTCACTGTAACACCTGTTTCACTGTAACAACGGCACCGTGAGCAAAGAACTGTAGCCATTAAATCTTGAACACCTGTTCATATCACACTGCTGAAATCACATGATTTCAGTAAGCGAGCATAAAGCTTGTGCCATCTTACTTTCTTTGGACAATTCACCCGTCACTGTCAAGCAGAGGAACAGAGGAAAACCTTACCGTCACGTTGGATGCTCTAGGAGAGATGAAGTGGAGAGAGATGGAGACCACCAGGACCATGGTGAGGAGGGATGCCCAGGTCAGCAGCACCCACACCAGCCTCCTCAGCTGGGCCACATGGCCTCCACATCCATCCTGCTTGTGGCACGACTGACCATCCATGGCACGGCAGGAGATGTGCTGAAGCTCGTGGTCAGCAAGGCGAGAACAAGGATAAGGCGAGATGGGACTATACGCAACAGCGCTGAGACGAGACAAGACGGCGGCGAGATGCTGTAGACACTGATGGTTTGAGGCGAGGCAGCCCAGAAATGAAGAGAGAGAGAGAGCGAGAGAGAGAGAGTGAGAGAGAGAGAGAGAGAGAGTGAGTGAGAGCACAATTCTGTTCCTTCTCTTGGGCTCTGGCTGCTAAGAAACCTCAGCCTGAGTTCTGTTTCCTGTGCAGTTGGGGTTTTGTGTGCGCAAAGGGAAACTGTGAGGAGTAGAAGTGTGTGAGGGCTGTGGTGCTCTGAGCAGGTGTCCAGGAGGAGTGTGTACTTTCCCCCAGACCATGGGTAAACGGCACGAAGGAAGATCGAGAGAGCACGCAAGCCCCGCCCCCGACCGTGGAGGGACAGGCCCGCTCACCAAACAGAGGAAGAGAGACGTGAACAGAGGTCCTATCACGGCGGAAATGCATCGTATCAAAACATTTACGGAGAAAATCATCACCGTCTCCACAGACCTCAGTTCCAAAACCACGGTCAGCGCCCAAACCCTGGCCAGCAGCCCCCGTGCAAGACGCTCAGACGAGACGCTCAGACGAGACGCTCAGACGAGACGCTCAGACGAGACGCTCAGGCGAGACGCCCAGGCGAGACGCCTCTCCTTAGTCGGCCCTCGAACCGCTGCTATTCTGCCAGTTCTCTGTACTTGAGGGCAGACTAGACATCAGAAAGGCTTTCACTCTTTTGAGTGGTCAGTTGATTTGTTCTTTCACTCTATCTGCTGAGTACCCATGCAGTTTGATTACCCTCATAGCAACTCTCTCTTATTTGATGCCCGTGTCCACTCTGTGGGTCAAGCTCATCTATTCCATCTGCTCAGTGTTGCTAAAATCCAACCATCTGCTGCTGAATTTCTCTTTGGTCTCCAGCCACCTGGACTGCTCCAGCCCTCTCCAGGCTGACATGAGCTCTCCTGTCCTTCAGGAGCTTCAGAGTGTTCAGAGATCTACTGCTCTCTCCTGTCCTTCAGGAGCTTCAGAGTGTTCAGAGATCTACTGCTCTCTCCTGTCCTTCAGGAGCTTCAGAGTGTTCAGAGATCTACTGCTCTCTCCTGTCCTTCAGGAGCTTCAGAGTGTTCAGAGATCTACTGCTCTCTCCTGTCCTTCAGGAGCTTCAGAGTGTTCAGAGATCTACTGCTCTCTCCTGTCCTTCAGGAGCTTCAGAGTGTTCAGAGATCTACTGCTCTCTCCTGTCCTTCAGGAGCTTCAGAGTGTTCAGAGATCTACTGCTCTCTCCTGTCCTTCAGGAGCTTCAGTGTTCAGAGATCTACTGCTCTCTCCTGTCCTTCAGGAGCTTCAGAGTGTTCAGAGATCTACTGCTCTCTCCTGTCCTTCAGGAGCTTCAGATTGTTCAGAGATCTACTGCTCTCTCCTGTCCTTCAGGAGCTCCAGATGATTCGGAGCTCCACTGCTCATACTCCCATTCTCACATCCAAAGCCAATCTTCACTCCAGATCCTCTCTCAGGTCTTCAACTGAACTCTTCACAGCTTCACCAGCTGAACATTGTCCAGATTTCACCCAAGACCCTGGAACTCTTCCGCCTCTCATGTCCAGCGGCCTAAAAAGCACTATTTAAATGACGTTTTATTATTAATATGACATGTTATTATTATTAACATGTATGATTATTAATATCATCATCATCTGTCTGTTGTACCAGTGCACTAATAAAAGCATATGAAGTAAAGCTCATATACCCCCCAATATCTCCAACCACGTAACCGCGGGACGAAGCACATAAAAGTGTTTAATATCTTAGCCAGTCGGGGACTTTTACTGTAGAATGTTTTTTTCCCCAGTGTTGGCAGCGCTGATGATAAGGAGACACACATGAAACTCAGATCCTACCCACGAACAGCCATGTCACTGTCTTTATCAGAAAACGCTGGCACCAGCCATGAAACCCGCGAGGGGATCAAGGAGGTGTGTGGTGTGCGAAGGCATGAGAAACGTGCAACAGAACGGAATAAAGAATAAAGGTGCAGACCCTGATGTTAGTGGGTCAGTTAGCAAACCACAACGTTTAAGAATAAAGCCTGGTATCTTGAGAGGGAGGTGTGTGAACGTTTGGTCATGTTAAGACGTGTTATTCTGAGAGGACAGGGACAGAGACGTGTTGTTCTGAGTGGACAGGGACAGAGACGTGTTGTTCTGAGTGGACAGGACAGAGACGTGTTGTTCTGAGTGGACAGAAGTGTTATTTCTGCTCGGTCAACCCCCCACCCACCATTTTCCACTGCTGCACACGTCTGTACACCAGTCTGCCTGCACACGTCTGTACACCAGTCTGCCTGGACACGTCTGTACACCAGTCTGCCTGCACACGTCTGTACACCAGTCTGCCTGGACACGTCTGTACACCAGTCTGCCTGGACACGTCTGTACACCAGTCTGCCTGCACACGTCTGTACACCAGTCTGCCTGCACACGTCTGTACACCAGTCTGCCTGGACACATCTGTACACCAGTCTGCCTGCACACGTCTGTACACCAGTCTGCCTGCACACGTCTGTACACCAGTCTGCCTGGACACGTCTGTACACCAGTCTGCCTGGACACGTCTGTACACCAGTCTGCCTGCACACACCTGTACACCAGTCTGCCTGGACACGTCTGTACACCAGTCTGCCTGCACACGTCTGTACACCAGTCTGCCTGGACACGTCTGTACACCAGTCTGCCTGCACATGTCTGTACACCAGTCTGCCTGGACACGTCTGTACACCAGTCTGCCTGCACACGTCTGTACACCAGTCTGCCTGCACACGTCTGTACACCAGTCTGCCTGGACACTGACTGACATGATAAATTGCAGGTCTGTGTGTAGCACTGATGTGATCCACATGCAGGATCCATAATGATCACATTCAGCCAATTTGATAATTGACAGTTGTAAATGGTTGTAAATTTCAGACATTGTGGAATACATGTTGATAGAGTATGAAATAGCAAGGGACCACCCCACTCTGTGTGTGTGTGTGTGTGTGTGTGTGTGTGTGCATGTGTTTGCATGGGCAACCCACTGTGTGTGCATGTGTGTATGTGTGTGTGTGTATGTGTGCATGGCCAACCCACTGTTTTGTGTGTGTGTGTGTGTGTGTGAGTGTGGTGTGTGTGACCAAACAGCTGTTTTTTAATTAAACATACATAGATACATGAATGTGTTTTATGAACGTGTGTTTTTACAGCTGCACATCTAATTGTTAATACAGGACGTCACTGCTGTAGCTTTGGAAACCTGTAGACGCTGTGTAGACGCTTCAGGTCCACGTATACACCTGGGGATTTCACAGCACACCATACACCTGGGGATTTCCTTGGCTTGGCCAGCGTCTGTTGGAGAACAGACGTGGGCGATGCCAGGTACCTCGACAGGCCTGTCCAGCTCAGCTGTTTGAGGGCTGCAGTGTGTGTAGGCCATCCCACCCACAACCTGCTCCTAGTACATGAGCTACCACAAGAGTTCAATGTGGTATGTGGGCGACTCCAACACCTGTAGCTGCCGCAGTCGCTGACGCACAACCGAGTTGTTGCTAAGCAGTTGTTGACAATAGAGGCTGAGCCGTATGTTTTTACGTGGTATGCGGAGGTCTCGAAAAAGGCAAAGAGCTGGATTACAGGTCTAGAAATCAGTGATGATTTGCAATATTTGTGAGGGCGGGTTCTGTTTGGACATGTTCCACTCACCGATTGTCTGGATTCTGTCAAATTTCAGTTATTTTTAATCACTCCTGTAAAACACTGTAAAAATGTAACTGTAAAAACTGTAAAATAACAAAACAAAACAAAACAAAGTGGTGAGCAACGTTTATAGCAACAGAGTATTTTACTCTGCTAGAGCTGTGTAAACAGTTTAAGTAAAAATGAAGCAACAGTTGGAGGAAATCATGTTTATTTATGTTAGGACCACCGTGTTTATATGTCTGCCTATGAATTTTAGCATGAAAACGTATCATAAATATTTACCCTTGACATCTCAGTCCTCACTCCTGTAGCCACAAACCTTTTACATTAACGTGTGTTTTAGCGATGAATTCACAGCAGACAATAAATAACATACATTGAGATTAATAGCTAAATAATAAGCCTGTATGTCGATCGTTTGTTTGAGAATCCATGGACGTGGGGTTAACAAGTTCATTCCACACTCAGTACAAAGAAAGGAAAAAAAGGATCTGTTAGTTTCCTTCACTTTCACTCCTCCGTCCGTGTCAGTGATGGAGGACAAACAGCGCCCCAGGGTTCCAGTATGGTACGCTGTGTTTCAATGGCGCCATCTACAGGCCGTAATGTAAACTGCACAACTTTTAGCACAATTTCGTATTAATTTCAGATAGATTTTTTTTAGACAGGTGACTCTATGAACAATAAACCACTCCAAAGAGCAGGGTGATATATAAATGCATTTGCGTATATACAGGTAGAAGTTGGCGAGAAAGGTGTAACCCGTAAATGATCCTGGAAAAACGCTGTTAATTCTGTTTACTGTATACTGTATACGGCTGTATACTACTACACATCTTATTTATTGCTCGCGGTGAAGGCGTTGAATGCGCTGCACTAGGTGAGCACTGCAAATATTTTGTGATAATGGAAATACTATAGCTAACCCAAAATTCCTACAGTGAGATATACTCTAAAATACCAATAATGTTCTTGGTTTAACACTTGGTACTTGAGTTGTGAATGCACTCAAAATAAACAGCAGTTTGACGGTTTAGAAAATCCCACCGCCGATTTTACAGTAAGTTATATTGTATATAGCTATATATTGTATATTGTATTGTAGCCTATATATTGTAGAGAGAGAGAGAGAGAAAGCAAACAAACAAACAACATCAACAATAATAATGTACTTCAGGCCAGATTAGCCTTAATTTAGAGTCTGATGAGCATTTCAAAGTTACTTATTCGTTTAGTAAGAGTATGAGAGGGCTGCGGCGGCACTGTGGAATCTTGGAAGAGAAGTGACGGGGGCAGCCGCGAGAGGGACCGGGAGAGACGCGGCGCGAGAGGGCGGGGGAATAGTGCCTGAAAATCAAAACACGTTAAGAAAGTTTTCTGCCTCTTGGAGAGAGGGAAAAACACGCGTGGAGCACAGCGATTCCGAAAGCTCAAATACATAACGTGTGTTTATTGACAGAAGATCTGTCGAAGAGTGCGTTTTTCCCCCCTTAATAACTAGACTTGCTTGCTAAGTTAATCGAGCGTGTCGGGTTGACGGTTAACGAAAGAGAATGGCAAGACTGCCCAAACTTTTTTCTAAGCACAGGGAAAGTGAACCTTAGATTCAGACTCAGAGTTTGGACCGACTCCGCATAGTCAGTGGTTAATTAATCTTTTCAGTCGAGGCTGGTTTTTGGTGCGTGGACCGAAGCATGACCGATACAGAACATTGCGACCAACAACACTGCCAGCTGTTTTATTAGATCTGACTTTATTGAAGTATGCTGCTCGCGCTTACCTGCGGAAGATAACTCCATGTGTGTACTGAGCTGCACCTACGAGAGCGTATTTCCGACTTATGCCAAAGTGTTGAAATCGAAATAATGCAAAAACTGACTTCGTCCAACACTCACGCGGGTCAGACGGACTCCGAACTTCAGCAGCGCCTGTCGGACAACGGAGGAGCCGGCGAGACAATGCGGGAAAACGGGAAACACGTACTTGGTCCGGCGCAACCTGTGGACGATGTTTACTGTTCCAACCGAAAGATGCTGGTCGGCTTGGACATTCTGTGCCTCTTCGTTGGTAAGAGTAAATTGTTAACTTCATTTTAAACAGGGAAACACAGTTTGCTTTAAAAAGCAACATCGCTGTTAACGTTGCACAACTGGGAACGTGATATGCGGTGGTCTTTTGCCAGATTTAGCTGGTCGTCTGTTTAGGATATAGCGTATAACATATGTATAATGACATTGACAGTTCCTGACAAACCAGAATTGTTAGAGATGAGCCTTTTTTTTTCTTAATAAGATGAGTTTTAGTGGGTTACAATGTCATACAATGCGTCTATTGGGGACGCTGATAAGAGCTTTTGCAAGGGAAAATAAGTTCATAACCCTGTTCACGTGGTGTGTTCGTGGTGAAACAACTTCGGGACTAAGTTGGCGGAGAGAGTTGTCCCGGGAATTCTTGGGTGTCCATGGCAACAGCGATTCTCAGGGGTAAAGAAGAGATAACAGAAGACTCGGGACACGGAGAGCCGCTCGTTTCGGTGCCAAAGCTAGTGTTCAAATCCCTTTTTGCGCAACTTTTTTGTTTGTAAGATCCAGGAGGGAATACGACTGGTTTGATTTCCTTTCCCACACATAGTACATTTTCCAGTTTTTAAGTACTGGAAAACAGAAAACAAAAACTTTTGACATAAATGGGTAAATATTATATAATAGGAACAAATCGTCACATAATCACATAAATCGATATAGGTCTAATTGTTTTTTTGTGTTTTACTGTTTGTATGGAGTCCAATCCAACCTGTCCAGGCAGACTGACAGGTCTGTGGTGTAGGTTGTACAGTTCCATGCGCTTCACAACAGTGATAGACAGACACGATAAAAGTCTATCTGCCTGTAAACACAAGCACACGCGCAAACACACACACACACACAAATACACATGTGCGCGTCCAGAAAGACATGAATACAAACACACACCACAGAAAGATACACACACACCGCTGGTGATTCCTCCTGTCTGATTGGCTCTCCCAGACACTCCTGAACAGTAGACATTTTTCAGCGATACCCCAGTACCGTCATCTCAGGAGCTCAGCAGTTCTGTGTGCAGCACCCAATCTCAGGCCAGGAGGCTCTGCTAATGTTAGTAACAGGGACTCTTGGTGGATATTTAGTTCCAGAGTAGAGGTGGAAGTGTGTGTATTTGTGTGTGTGTGTGTGTGTGTGTGTGTTAGTGTGTGTGTGTGTGTGTGTTTGTGTCTCTTCCTCCTTCAGTACAGTTAGTGATGCATCATGGTCTGGTGACACAATACATCATGAACGAAGGGGTCAGGACATGACAAAGCACTAGAGCAAATGTCACACAGTGTACTGGTGTGTGGGTACTGGTGTGTGGGAACTGGTGTGTTGGTACTGGTGTGTGGGTCACACCACTGACTGACTGACAGCTCCACCTGCTGGTCAGCTCATTCACAGAACACCTGCCTGCCACTCCGTATACTGAGGACTCCACCTACTGGTCACCCCACCTATAGAATACTTACCCTACATACCACACCACCTACTGGTCTCCCCACCTATAGAATACTCCATCTACTCACCACTCCACCTACTAACCACCCACTCTGGCTACTGGTCCAGTCCCAGTCACCCAACCCTGCACCTGGAAAGTTCTGCAGGCTGTGCAGCAGGGCAAAAGGCTTCGTTTTTTGTTCTACGGGGTAATAGAACACTTTCCCGCTTTTCAGAGCAGGAGGTGCAGGACAGTACAGGGCCAGCCAAGATGGCCGAAGGGCGGCAGGTTCCTGCTCTGCTCTGCTCCTCGTCTTGTGCGGAGGGTCCTGAATGTCGTATTCTTGCCATGGCATTCCAGTCCACATATAATACGTGCCCAGGGCCGGAGAGAGGAGGCTCCATCTCGGGAGCACGCAGTGTGTGTGTGTGTGTGTGTGTGTGCGTGTGTGTGTGTGCGTGTGTGAATTGGCCAACAGAGGACAACTCGAAACAATGGGCCGGATTGTTCATGGAGGTCTTCGGACATACCGAGGAGATCGTTCAGCCATGCAGGCTCCCACTGTGTGTGTGTGTGTGTATACATACATGTGCATGTGTGTGTTGTGAGGTGCTGAATTTGGTGCCATCTGGATAAGTTGGACTGTCACACACACACACACACACACACACACACACACACACACACACACACACACACACACACACACACACACACACACACACACACACACACACACACACACACACACACACACACACACACACACACACACACACACACACACACACACACACACACACACACACACACACACACACACACACACACACACAGATGAGGCATGGCCACTGTCCACTGCAGGATCATGAAGTAGCTCATTCTGCACATTCTGAACCAGTTAAAGCGAGTGGCCTGAACTGGGAACAGCTGAGAGGACCCGGGCAGTGCACCTCCTACCCCTGCTGCTTCTGTTACCCCCGCTGCTTCTGTTACCCCTGCTGCTTCTGTTACCCCTGCTGCTTCTGTTACCCCTACTGCTTCTGTTGGGTCATGACACAGGGAGCAGACCTGACCCAAGCAGAGCTCTCGTGTGATGGGGACTCTGTTGATGTCCTTACCTGACGGGGACTCTGTTGATGTCCTTACCTGACGGGGACTCTGTTGATGTCTTTGCTTAGTATTTGCGTGCTATAGTGAATGAAGTGTGAGTCAAAACCGAGCTGGAGATCCAAGCCCTGCAGGATGGTTTGTCCAGGATGTGGTTGCATCCCCCAGGAGACAGGGAGACATCAAAGGGGCATCTAGAGACGATCCAGAGCGAGTGAGTCAAGGAGGAGGAGGAGGAGGGGGGTGAGAATGAAGGGAGCTAAAGGAGAGAGGGAGTAGGAGAAGAGGAGAGGGCAATGGAAAGAGGTCTGCCATCTAATCCACTGATCAGAGAGAGGGAGGGATACAGTGGGAGGGAAAGAGGGAGAGAGAGAGAGAGAGAGAGAGGGTTGAAAGGCGTGTCTGGGCTCTTCCCCTTATCTCGGTTCCCTGGTCTGTCTGTCTTTCTTCTTCTCTGTATGGTGGAATGCTGTTGCAGACAGAGGGTGTCCCTGCACAGGGCCCCGAGGTGTGTGTTGTGTGCTGGTGCACGAGTGTGTGTGTGTGTGTGTGTGTGTTTTCTCGTGCGCTCTCACGCGAGGCTTCCTGTGCGTCGGCCTGCGTTCATTCAGCAGTGAGAGTGTGGCGAGCCCAGGCAGGATCGCTGAAGGAAGCAGGATCACGTCTCAGCACGCCAGCTCCTCCGGCTCCTCCCAGCCCGCCAGGGAGCATGTGCGCGCCAGGCCACGCCCACCCCCGTCAACCCCGCCCACCCCCACATTCTGGGCTGCACTCGACACCAACGATAGGCTTGAACAGAATCGGCATTCAGCTGTACTAATGTCAAGCGCAGTTCTGCTGTGACCTGTGATGTCCTGGGCTGACTGTGGTCTGATAGATAGTTAGATAGTTGATAGATAGTTGGTTAGTTGTTTGCGCACTCGTGTTGTGAGGGGTTTACTCATGTTCTGGGCTGGGCATTCTCTGCCATCATAAGCAGCTCTGAGTGCAGTCACAGTGCTGACCTTTTGACCTTTTAACCCCAATATACATGTATGTGTTCAGTGTCTTTAGCGTTTTTGTGTCTTATATTTGCTCTTTTAACTATCAATCTAAAATCTTATAAAATGAACTATGCATTTTCATTTGCTGTTACTTGCCCACACTTGCGCACACACACACACACACACACACACACACAGAAGGCCTTCGTCCCAGTCTAGATCTTGCTGTAAGCTGTTGAAGCCTGCTGGCGCATGCTAGTCCAAATGGGTCTGAACGAAGATCCTGCTCCAGGCATGTCTGTGTTTGTGTGTGTGTAAGCTGGATGAGTGTGCTGGATGCATGCCGCATGTTATCTATCTGAGGGGTCGAAGGTCACAGTTCATGACCCAGGGGTGGGGTTTTTGTCAGGGTGCACTGAGGTGAGATGAGAATCTTTCTCCAGCAGCCCCAACTAATTGGAGGATTAGCCCAATCCTGGAGGTGCAACACCTGCACTTATGCGCTCGAGATACTGTCCTGCTCAAGAAATATGTCCCGCTTGAGATACTGTCCTGCTCGATGAATCTGTCCCACTCAATATATGTGTCCCGCTCGAGATATGTGTCCCGCTCAAAACATGTGTCCTGCTCGAGATACTGTCCCGCTCAAGATATGTGTCCCGCTCGATATATCTGTCCTGCTGTCTTCCGGGGCATGTGGGTTTGTTTGCATGTTTACAGCGTTGGCAAAGCCCTCTAGTTTCCACAAAGGCTGAGGCGTGTGCCAAGAAATGCTTCCTCCCCGTGTTGGGGTGTCTCCCTCTGCTATTCCTGCATTCCGCCTTCCTGACACTGTTCTTCACTTCCCCACGGAACCCCCCCAAGATGCTGCACCGTCTCGGAGGGTTTCTAAAGCAGTTCCGTTACCTCGCCTGCAGGGTGGCTTCTCAGAGTCACCCCAAACACACACACACACACATACACACACCCAGGCAAATGTGTGTACGGGCGGCGCCGGTCTGGGGCTGTGAAAAGTACATTGGCACATGTGCGTGTGTGTGAGTGTGTGTGTGTGTGTGTGTGTGTGAGTGTGTGTGTGTGTGTGAGTGTTTGCTCATGCAAATGTATGCATGTGTGTGTGCTTGCTTTTTGTGCATGTGTGTATGGACGTCTGTGTGTGTGTGTGTGTGTGTTTGTATCACAGCGGAGCCTGTCTGGGCTGGTGGTTGGGGGGCAGGCGGTCAGCTCCCCCTCTGTAGCTACCACACTCTTCCTCACTCTTTCCTAACTGCCCCGCCGCTAACACGGGCGAGGGGCTGTTTGTGTTGGCAGGTGCAGAACGTAAAGAGAAAGAACTGTCCTTCCGTCACATGCTTGACCAACGACGCTAGCGTCTTCCCAGCAGTGACTGAGAGTGTAGGCGTGCGCATTCGAGACTGTGCGTGTGTGTGTGTGTGTGTGTGTGTGTGTGCGTCTGGCTCCTGTAACCCCATCAAGATGCCAACAGAGATGAGAGAGAGATGAGATGATATTCTGGTCTTTCTCTCTCTCTCTCTTTCTCTCTCTCTTTCTTTTTGTTCTTGGTGTGATCTTTTGTGTGTGTGTGTGTGTGAGCTGATCAGGGCAGACTAAACAGAACACCCAGCAGCAGAAGACCCCGTGCTGATCAGGGGGGAGAGGTCCTTGCACCACTGCACAGATACCACCACCACCACCTCCACCCGCACCACCCCTCACCACCCCCACCTTTAATTAGCAGCCTTGTGAGGGGTGCAGCTCTGATCCGGAACCCCGCTGCACAGTCTAACGGCACCACACCTCTTCTAGTCTTACATCTCATTTGTGTGTGTGTGTGTGTGTGTGTGTGTGTGTGTGTATGCACACCTGGGCACCTTTGCACAAAGCCCGTCTTTGTGTGTTGGACAGAGGTGCTGTAGTCATTCTCAGACACCGTCTCCTCTCACCGCCGCCGTTCCCGGCAGATCCGACAGGGAAACTGTGGTCATGCTTACACACCAGTTCAATATAGTTCCTCATAGATAACAGGTTAATCAAAGGGAACTAAATGTAAAATGAAAGTGTGTCTGGTGGTGTGAGAAGCACCTGGGTGTACGGAGTACTGTGGTGGTGGTGGTGGTCTCTTCACACACCTCAAAACGCACCTAAAACACACACAAACAGATCAGTCTCTTTTATAAGATATAAATGCTAAGCTATTGGGTGTGTGTGCGTGTGGATGTATCTCACTGTGTTTTGGCTGTGGAAAGTTTGTTAGCGGGATCTGTTTGTGTGTGTGTGAGTGTGTGCGTGTGGATGTATCTCACAGTGTGTTTTGGCTGTTGAAAGTTTGTTAGTGGGATCTGTGTGTGTGTGTGTGTGTGTGTGTGAGTGTGTGTGTGTGTTGATGGGTGGTGTTGATGGGTGGTTAACTATGTGTATGGGGCCTTGTTAACACTGTGGGTCTCAGCAGAGCCCAAATGTGCGACTCTCACATTCCACAACTCCCACTTATCATACTGCTCATTTTCTTTCTCTTTTTCCTCATCCCTCCCTCTATCTCTCTCTCTCCCTCCCTCCCTGTCCCATCCCTCATTCCCGGTTGACAGGAAGTGTGCTAAACTGCCCCTACAGCCTCATCCACCAGCACCAGCATTTACCTCCCTCCATCTGTCTCTCTCCCCCGTCTCTCTCCCCGTCTCTCTCCCTGTCTCTCTCCCCTGTCTCTCTCCCCGTCTCTCTCCCTGTCTCTCTCCCCTGTCTCTCTCTTCCTCTTATTTCATTGTTCATGATTCATGATGACCTCATTTAGGGCTGTGGTGTAAATTAGAAACAGACCGTTCTTTCAAACAGAGACATGTACACCCCCCCACCCCTAGTTGAACTTAGACCAAAACCTAGCAAATGTTCAACCCAGCAGGTTCTTGGAGCTCTCCTCTCTCCTCTCTCCTCTCCTCTCCTCCCCTCCTCTCTCCTCCCCCCTCTCTCTCTCCTCTCTCTCCTCTCCTCTCCTCCCCTCCTCTCTCCTCTCTCATCTCCCCTCCTCTCCTCCCCTCTCCTCCCCTCCTCTCTCCCCTCCTCTCCTCCCCCTCCTCTCTGCTCTCCTCTCTCCTCCTCTCCTCTCCTCCCCTCTCCTGCCCTGTGTGACACAGCTCTGTGATACATTGCTCCTGGTCTTGGGATCTTGTTGTGATGTGTGGTCAGGGAGGGAGACACAGGGAGGGAGACACAGGGAGGGAGACACAGGGAGGGAGACACAGGGAGGGAGACACATGGAGGGAGACACAGGGAGGGAGACACAGGGAGGGAGACACATGGAGGGAGACACAGGGAGGGAGACACAGGGAGAGGAGACACATGGAGGGAGACGCAGGGAGGGAGACACATGGAGGGAGACACAGGGAGGGAGACACACAGTACTGCACTCTATGTACCAGTCGATGACCTTTTAATCTGATCTGTTGTGACTTCACACTTCCTCACACACACACCAACTCCTCATATCTGCGCACACACACACACACACACTAATGGATTGGCTTGTAGAATGTAGTCCAATCAATATCTTCGACTTCCCCCAGCATATTAATGACAAGCAGGGAGACTCATAGCCATATCCTGTTACAGTGCAGACGCATTAGCCCCGCCCCCCCAGACATGCTCAGTTTGCCAGTAAAGCTGTTGGTCTTAAACCCCCCCCCCCCCCCACGCACACACACTTTGGACTCTTGTGTCATGTATGAGTTCCCTGCCGATGAATGTCCGGCTCATTCTGACATGCACGATGGCTTTCAGTGCTCATACCAAAATACTAACGTGGTCTGCAGAGTGAGAGAGGTCATAGGTCATCGTCACCGGCTGGTGTCACTGCAGTGTCCTCAAGCTGACTGGACACTAGTGGACGCCCGTCCCCGTGTGGGTCTTCGTCGCCGTTGTTAGCACTTTGGTCTGACCGTCCCTGAAGCACTAACACCTTTCAGTGCGTTGGGGTTTCGGCTCCGTTCTAACACACGTGACTCTGAAAGCACGATGAACTAGGTCAGGTGTGTTTAGGGCTCTGAACGAGCAGGGAGGGGGGCAGGACAAGGTCCTGCAGGAGACAGGCAGGCTGGCTGTCCTTGACAGGACCTGCACGGGAGAGAGAGAGAGTGTGTGTGTGTGTGTGTGTGTGTGTGTGTGCACGCCATGCCCGCACGGCTAATGACTGACACAGACCAGCTGTTGTCTCGGACGCCTAGTAGATCACGGGGTCTTCCTCAGAGCCTCAGACCACCCCATGCAGGGATTACAGGAGTAATGTGTGTGTGTGTTGTGTGTGTGTAATTCTAACTGCGCTCCGGCATGCTTTCCTCCATCTTTAGCACCACCTGCGTTTGTCAGTGACGGGTTTCCGTCCTCCAGCGCAACCTCGCTGGCGCCGCGTGTTGACTGTTCACACTGCAGTCGTGCTCATCTGTTGTGGGGGGGTTTGGCGCATGGCCCACGTGTGTGTGCAGACTGGTGTGAGGGAAGAACACCTGTGCAGGTGTTGCTCTGCTCTCATGCCAGTGCATTCTGGGAATGTGCTGGAGCAGGAACCGAGGCCAGAGGTGCCTCCAGCTGAGTGTACCTGCTGGAGCTCCGTAAATGGTAAAACTCCAGACGCTGACGACCGGTTATTGGTCTACCTCCCACACAGATGTTGGGCTACTTAACACTTCTTCACGTACAGTGTTAGGGGTCATTTACTGTTACTCGTAAACCTGTCCTCAGACGTCAGTTCTTCCCCTCACTGGTGAATGAGAGAGGTGCGTTTCCGTCACTGTGGGATTGCTCGGGGTTTGGAGGAACACGATTCCCCGTTCTGCCCGAGCTTGCCAGGGCCCTGAATCAAATGTCTGCATTATCGAATAGCCTTCGGTTACCGGTGAGTTGGTTGCCTGATTTTGTTTGCATAATCCTGTCCAATTTAAGATACACAAATAAGTGAATGACACAGCTCCAAATGACCCGGGGCAGTTGGGAGTAGTCAGTGACTGTAGCAGACAACACGATCACGATCAGATAACACACACATGATACCTCAGTGTCCCTCCACACCCCCAACTGAGACCCGAACACACACACACACACACTGAGAGCCACTAATTAACACACACACACACACTTATGAGGACACAAACATAGAGCAAGTGTGGAACCTGTTCAGCTGGGGGGGGGGGGGCAGTGTGCTCATGTTTTTTACATTTTGTTTTTACATATTTTCCGTTCAGATTTGCATACACACACATGCACACACACACACACACACACACACACACGCACATATACGCCACACATGCTGGAAGTCCAGGCCTACGCATGCCTTGGTTGGGAAGAGCACTTCTCTCTCTCAGCGATGCTGGACAACATGACCCAAGAAGTTTAAGCACTAGTGTTAAAGTCTATGGGAGTAAACATGTTTTGGAGTGGAGATGTGTGTGTGTGTGTGTGTGTGTGTGTGCATGTGAATGAGTCATTCTTGTTAACTGTGTTCAGAATCGATGATTACAAGCCACCCATGTTCGTCGGCTAACCTGCTGAAGTGTTGCAGCTCCTCGTGTTCTGGTCTGCACTTTCTACCGTATTGATCCACGTTTTACATCTGTGTGTTTGCGCATGAGAGAGTGTGTGACCTTGTGTGCACGCTCATCTGTGTGTGTGTGTGTGTGTATGTGTTTGCGCGTGAGACAGTGTGTGACCTGTGTGTATGTGTCTGTATTTGTGTGTTTGGGGGGGGGTGTATGTGTGTTTGTGCCTGTATGTTTCTCTGTGTGCGCATGCCTGTTTTTTGTGTGTGTTTCTGTGTGTGTGTGTGTGTTTGTGCCTGTATGTGTTTCTCTGTGTGTGCATGCCTGTTTTTTGTGTGTGTTTCTGTGTGTGTGTGTGTGTGTGTGTGTTTGTGCCTGTATGTGTTTCTCTGTGTGTGCATGCCTGTTTTTTGTGTGTGTGTGTGTGTGTGGGGGGGGTCCTGCAGTCATGTACTCTGGGAGGCTCCCATACAGGGACTTGTCCTCATGCCTGGGCTGGTTCCAGTTTTCCAGCGGTTGAGCGGAATGAGAGGATGAGTGGGGGAGTGTGTGTGTGTATGTGTGTGTGTGTGTGTGTGTGTGTGTGTGTGGGGGGGGGGTGATCAGTCCCATGCTCTCTACAGGTCACTCTCTATGGAGACAGGGCATGGGACCAAATGGAGTCAGGACAAGAGGAAGGAGAGAGAACGAGACTCAGAGAGAGAGAGAGAGAGAGAGAGAGGGAGACGGGGAAGACTCCTTGGAGAATGCGGGTTGGAGTTCAGCATAGCATGCTCATTCTTGTAGTCCCAATGCACCATGGTGAACGTGTCTGCTGAGACATGGTTGAGGTCTCAGTGCTGCTCAACACATTTGAATGCAGAGACGTGGCTGTAGTCTTAATGCTCCATGGCACACGTGACTGCAGAAACAATGCTGAGATCTCAGAGTTACATGGGCGCACGTGACTGCAGATATGTGGCTGTCGGTGCTCCATGGCGCACGTGACTGCAGAGACATGGCTGTGGATCCAATGCTCCAAGGCACACGTGACCCCAGAGACATGTCTCTGGTCTCGGTGCTCCACAGCACAGGTGATTGCAGAAACGTGGCTGTGGTTTCAGCGTTTCCACTGCACACGTGACATGGCTGCGGTCTGAACGTTCCACAGCGCACGTGACTGCAGAGACATGGCTGTGGTCTCAGTGCTTCATGGCGCACGTGACTGCAGAGACATGTCTGTGGACCCTGGAAACCCTTCCCACGGAGACCCTCTCGCCTCTGTGCCCGAGACAACACGAACCGCGCACAGGGAAGCCGTCTCCACACGGCGAACAACCCCCCGTGGGACCCGGGAGGACGTCTCCCAGCACGGATCTCCTTCCCAGCCTCTGTCCTTGTCCTCCAGCTCATCAGTAGATGTTATCCCACTCTTCTCTTTCTCTCTTTCTTGTCCTGGTCCCTGATCTTTCAGTGCTGTCATTCTCTGCCCCCCCCCCCCATCCACCCAGTCTTGGCTGGAGTTATGTGTGGAATGTTAGATCCCAGGGCTCCCCACACACACACACACACACACACACACAGAAGTGACAGGCTGGAACGTCAAACAGACTCTAATTGCACTTAATCCTGCTGATGAAGCATGTGTCAGTGTCGACTATGAGCCCTCCACACACTATTCTGCCATCTAACCTCCCCACACTCCTGTCTGTCTCTCTCTCCCTCTCTGTGTCTGTCTCTCTCTTCCTCTCCTCCTCTCTCCTCCACCCTTCTTAGCCTCCATCCCGTTCTTCGCGTGTGAACTGAAAGCAGTAAAGCCATACAAGCGGGGTTTCTTCTGCGGAGACTCCACCATCACATACCCGCATGTGGAGTCTGAGGCCATTCCCGACAGTATGCTCATCGCTGGAGGAATCTTCATCACCGGCTTTGCGGTGAGTCGCACACACACACACACACACACACACACACACACACACACACCAATGTCTGTGCGAACGCTCAAGCAGGTGCTGCCAGAGAACATATCTCTTCCTTCCTCCAAGGCAACAAGAAAAGCGTCTGCAGCTCCTCCAAGAGCTCCTCCGAGATCCCCAGCTCCTCCTAAAGCTCCTCCCAGAGCTCCTCCCAGAGCTCCTCCTAGAGCTCCTCCTAGAGCTCCTCCTAAAGCTCCTCCCAGAGCTCCTCCTAGAGCTCCTCCTAAAGCTCCTCCCAGAGCTCCTCCTAGAGCTCCTCCTCCCAAAGCTCCTCCTCCCAGAGCTCCTCCCAGAGCTCCTCCTAAAAGCTCCTCCTCCTCCCAGAGCTCCTCCTCCCAGAGCTCCTCCTAGAGCTCCTCCCAAAGCTCCTCCCAGAGCTCCTCCTAGAGCTCCTCCCAGAGCTCCTCCCTAGAGCACCTCCCAGAGCTCCTCCTAAAGCTACTCCCAGAGCTCCTCCCTCCTAAAGCTCCTCCCAGAGCTCCTCCAAAAGCTCCTCCCAGAGCTCCTCCGAGAGCGCCTCCTAGAGCTCGTCCAAGAGCTCCTCCCAGAGCTCCTCCTAGAGCTCCTCCCAGAGCTCCTCCCAGAGCTCCTCCTAGAGCTCCTCCCAGCTCCTCCCAGAGCTCCTCCCAGAGCTCCTCCCAGAGCTCCTCCCAGAGCTCCTCCTAAAGCTCCTCCTCCTAGAGCTCCTCCTAAAGCTCCTCCCAGAGCTCCTCCCAGAGCTCCTCCCAGAGCTCCTCCTAAAGCTCCTCCCAGAGCTCCTCCCAGAGCTCCTCCCAGAGCTCCTCCTAGAGCTCCTCCTAAAGCTCCTCCCAGAGCTCCTCCTAAAGCTCCTCCCAGAGCTCCTCCTAGAGCTCCTCCCAGAGCTCCTCCCAGAGCTCCTCCTAGAGCTCCTCCTAGAGCTCCTCCCAGAGCTCCTCCTAGAGCTCCTCCTAGAGCTCCTCCTCCTCCCAGAGCTCCTCCTAGAGCTCCTCCTCTCGCCTCTGTGTTTTCGCCGAGCGTCAGCGGAGCTCTCGGAGGACCGGAGAACACTGGGGCGCTCGCGTTCTTGCTGGTCACCCGCTGTGTCCCGCCGTCCCGCGCGTGTCCTGACGGTGCCGTCTGTTGCAGATCGCCCTGGGCGAGTGCTACCGCGTGCGGTTGCGCCGCGCTCGCTCACGCTCCTTCGTGGGCAACATTTACGTGGCCTGCCTGTACAAGGAGCTGGGCAGCTTCCTGTTCGGCTGCTGCATCGGCCAATCGCTGACCAACATGGCCAAGCTGAGCGTGGGCCGCCTGCGCCCCTACTTCCTGTCCGTGTGCAACGTGACGTACTCCACGCTGGGCTGCAGGCCGGGCGACTACATCTCGGACGTCGTATGCAGCAGCACCTCGAAGGAGGAGGAGGAGGCCAGGTAAACTACACCACTGAGACCTTCATTATCATCATCAGCAGCTAAATGTCAGGTCTTCCAGCCGTTTTCCATTGACATTGGCTACATTCTGGGTTTTTTCCAGTGGGTGATTGTTATGGGATGGGATTCTGCTCTGTCCAGAGTGTAAAGGTATAAATGTGTGTAAAGGTGTGTTTCGAAGCTCAGATAAACAGCATTTCATTTCTGGAGTGTGTAAGCTTGCATTTTCATACAGTACATACAGTAAGGCCAATACAGCATTGTACGGAGAATCGAGAAATGGAGAGAAATAGAGAGGGAAGTGCTTTAATTTTTCAGCATTTTTTAAATTTTCCGTGAGGACAAGAAAGGAGAAAAAGCAAGAAAAAGCAACTGTTCATTCCAGACAGCAAACACGGCTGGTGATAAACACACGCTGACGTGTCCAGCTAGCCGAGAGTCCTTCATTGCACGGCAGAGTTGTGTCTCGGGGTGGCGAGATAAGACCCAGCCGTGAGCTGCAGGGGTCAGATTGGGTCGGCAGGCCAGGGAGATTTACCACAAACCTTCCGTTTGCCCACAAACGTTCCGGAACTGCTGTGGTAATTGGCCCTCTCCCTCTGTCTTTCACAGGAAGTCGTTTTTCTCTGGCCACGCCTCTTTCGCCATGTACACCATGCTTTATCTTGCTGTGAGTATCACTCTGTGTGGCAATGGTGTTCACACACACACACACACACACACGACTGCACTGATATTATGAAACAGCTGTAATGATGGAGATTTCAGGCTCCCCTCTGCTCAGATCTTCTGCTGTAAACTTCCATTCCTGACATTTGGGAACTGCCAAAGAAAAATCTGACTCACAAACAAACACACACACACATACACACACACACACACTCAATGGGAAAGGGTCTGAGAAAACCCAAAACTTCCCAAAGGCATCTTGTTTCAAATGAAAGAGACAGAGAGAAAGTTCCCCAGAAGTCTGATGAATAGATGGAGAGAGAGAGAGAGAGAGAGAGAGAGAGAGGGGAGAAAACAGGCTGGGAAATAGAAGAGGCCTTGTTTAGTTGTGGGTTGGGCTGGATGGGTGGGGGGGCCTTTGGCCTGCTGAGAGATAGACAGACTTCTTTCAGTACTGACCCCCTCTGTCACTTTCTCTCTC
Organism: Brachyhypopomus occidentalis; assembly: GCA_020368025.1. Taxonomy (NCBI): domain Eukaryota; kingdom Metazoa; phylum Chordata; class Actinopteri; order Gymnotiformes; family Hypopomidae; genus Brachyhypopomus; species Brachyhypopomus occidentalis. The sequence goes on from JAGXOD010000107.1 coordinate 5,300,139, forward strand.
TCTCTCTATCTCTCTCTCTATCTCCCTCTCCCTCTCTCTCTCTCCATCTCTCCCTCTCTCCTGCACTGAAGGAGAGGGCACAGTGAAGGGAAAATGAGCGCTCGCTCACACACACTCATAATGGCTAACATTCAGCAACACTCAGGGCTGGCCCGCACTCTCTCTGTTCCGAGCCAGTCATGTGTCAGGATCCGGGAGCGATCTGGAGTCCCGCCCGGACCAGCTGCCGCTCCGCCCCCTCCGTCCGGCAGGCTCCGCCTCCGCTCGCACTGGGACAACTATGGCACTGATTAGAGAGAGAGAGACAAAGAGAGAAAGCTGTTGAAAAGCTGCGTGAGGGGCCTTCTGAAAAGCACTGCCAGGCTCCTTGTCATCCGCCTCTCTCCCTCCCTCCCTCCCTCCCTCTCTCCCTCCCTCCCTCTTTATGTTTTTTTTTCCCCTCTTTCTACCTCTTCTCATTTTCTGTCCTTTCAAAACACTCCCTCAGTCGCTCTCTCTCTGTTGTGTAACTGCACGCGGGTGTCTGGCTGTGTGTCTCTGTGTTCACTCTGCACGCTGCTATGAGCTGCGGCTGCTGTAGGCCTTGCTGCATGAGCACACCTGTGTGTGTGTGTGTGTGTGTGTGTGTGTGTGTGTGTGCGCTGCTCCTAAACTCAGGAATGTCCGCCAGGATTCTGTGTGACGCCTGTTTATAAATCCAACATGCCACCGACCCCCGACCCCACAGCTCCTCCCCTCCTCCCCTCTGATTGGCTCGCACTTCTCCCTCTGCCCCAAAACAACAGCAGGAGACAATCTTTCTGCTGGGGGCAGTTAATAGTTACCCCAGCTTTAGCCCTTTCTTCCTCTCTCGCTCTCTCTCTCCCTTCAGCTCAATGGTCCTCATCATTATGCACCGTGGGTCTTGGTGTCTGCATATTCTCCATTCACTGAACCAAACCACCTGCTTTTACTAATGAGTTCTCCTCCTCCACAAGGAAAGTCTGAGTGATACAGCACCTACTGTTGCTTTTATAGCGGGTAGTCATAGAGCTTTTACACACACACACACACACACACGCACACACACACGCACACACAGGTATCATTTAATGTTCACCTCAAATGCAGTTGTGTGTGTGCGTAGCAGTGTTTAGCCGCTCTGGTTAATCATCTTCTTCCGTCTGTTGTTCTAGAAGATCTAACCCCTCCTCCTTCTCTGTAGTTCTACCTGCAGGCGCGGTTGTCATGGCAAGGGGCGAGGTTGCTCCGCCCCCTGCTGCAGTTCCTATTGGTGATGTTAGCCGTGTACACGGGCCTCACCCGCATCTCCGACTACCGCCACCACCCCACCGACGTGTTGACCGGATTCCTGCAGGGAGCCCTCACCGCCTACTGGGTGGTAAGAGCCCCAAAAGCCCCCCCCCCTCCCCCACTCTATTCCCTTCCGGAACATTCCGGAACATTCCATCACAGCGCCTTTATGTTTGTGTGTGTGTGTGTGTTTCTGTGTGTGTGTCTTGCAGGCCTTCCATATCTCGTCCATGTTTAAGACCAGTCGACAGGCCAGTGTCTGTGTCTCCTTTGACAGCCCAGTGTCTGTGTCCAGCGGGCAGACGTCCTGTTAGCGCCTCCACCCGTGGCCCCCACCCCAGCAGAGTAGGTGGAGAGAGCGAGAGAGAGAGTGCCTGAGGAGAGGAGGAAGATAAAAGTTGGAGCGCTTGGTGGAGAGGGAGGCTAACGAAGAATCAGCCCAGCACAAGGCACTCAAGCCCACACACCTACAGCGATACGTCCTGCAGAAGGCTCCAGTAACCCGCTCTCCTGCGCAGAGGAAGCTCGATCACAGTCCTGCACACACCCGTCCAGTAGTGCACAGATGCAGATGATAAGGATTTTTCCGTGTGTGTCTGTGTGTGTGTGTGTGTGTGTTTGTATTCACCACTTCTGTGTAATCTTTAAACACAGCACATATATTCTAGGTGAAGCTGCTATTAATTCTATTAGTCCCCAGTGACAGTTATACTCACTACAGTTGAAGGGGCGAGAAACACTTATTGTTGAAAGCGTATGAGACTAATTTGATCCCTGTAAGAGGACGAGTATTGTCCTCTGTGACTGAGCCTGACCCCAGCCTGACTGCTAGCCAAGGGCCCGCCTTAGATACAGGGCTCAGCTTACGGGTGGCAGCAACCTGTAGTTTATTGGAGAAGTGCCACTTTGAGGGACAGACTTGCTGACCAATCACAACAACTCGTGGTTGCAACTGACAATTTACCATGGTGCCATATGTCCTGTTGTGTTCATTTGTTTCCTTTCTCTCTTTGGCTAATGCTGTCTTCCCCCACTTACTCGCCACTGAGGCAGAAAAATGAAATCGCAGTTCTTGCAGCCAGAAACCGTTTTGTACACTTGGTTTCTGTCGCCGCGTTTAACCACTTTCACTGTATGCGCAAGGCTTCAGTGTGACTGAAAAGAACCCCCCTGTCCTGCGGCCCCCTTGTGAACCCCGGCTGGGCAGGTCGCCCCATGTCGCCCCCTGTCGTCCGCCTGACGCCCCTAGCACTTGAGCTGCACGACGGAACGCTGTACTTAACCACAGACGCCATTTTCTATGTGATCACTCAGTATTTTATTTTTGCCCTTTCGCTTCCTGTGGTCAATCACCATCCATTTTGTTTTTCCATAATAATAATTATTCAGAATGAATGTATATAAGTCATTTTATAAAAATAAAAACAAATGCAGACTTTACAAAAGTATTAGCATAATTTTTGTAAGTTGTTTGTTTATTTCTGTTGATGTTGATCAGGTACGCAGGACGCTTCTGTTGTATAAATGAATAGTGACTGAGCCAGAGATATTCTATTGTCAGAAAGCTATATTCTGTGTTTCTAGGTTTATAAATGTTTTGTGTTTGTCTGTGAAGGCCAGTATGGCTAAAATAACCACTGTATTAATAAACCAAACCAGTAAAAATGGATGTTCAGTCCTTGTATGTTCTTCTGTCCAACTCTACCAACACTCGTTCACACACCGACACTTGTACACTGTTCATCATGGCCGGGACATTCCAGCACATTGCGGATTGAGTTTCGATCCTTAAGCTAACTCCAAATGTGAGGGACTGATGATGGACCAAAACGTTCCTCTGGGTCAGATCTCCGAGGACGCTCACACCCATCACAGCGCTGCCCGCGGAGATCGGGGCGTGCTCCCTCTCGCCGCCGTCCGCTCCCTCTCGCCGCCGTCCGCTCCCTCCCTCTGGCCGCCTTGTTTTAGGGGTGGCTGAGTGTCTCGGCTGGAACACGCTTGACATTTCAGGCCAGAAAGAGGCGAGGAGGGGGCGGAGTCAGCGGAGTTCATTCTGCTTTTCTCTCCTTGTTTTTTAACGTTTTTTTTTTCTTTTTCTTTATCCCCAGTTTTTTTCTTTCCTGCGGTCCACGTCCAGGTTGAGTGAGCATAATGAAAGACAGCTCGGCTCAGAGTGCGGAGAGAGAGAGAGAGAGGGGGGGATGAAGCAGCAGTAAAAGCCTGAAGTGGAGGTATGGGGTGGCGGGGTGGGGGGGGGGGTGTGGGGGAGAAGCGAGGTCTGCGGTTGGCTGGCTGGGGGCTGGGAGGTGGGGATTGGCTGGGGGGAGCGGAGGGGAATTTGGGTGTGGGGCGCTGGGATGGAGGAGGAATGTCGCAGTGGTTTTCGGCCTGTTTTGTTTCACAATACTGTTTCCACGGTACACAGCTCATTCCTGATTCGCAGCGTACGTCTGGGTCTGCGCGTGAGCGGAGGAGTCGCAGCGCTCCACGTCCGTTACGGGTCCTGGCGTCGTGTCTTCTACAGTCCTGCTGTCCGAGCCCCGAATGTGTGAATTGCAGAGAACGGGAGAAATGTAAATGGAGTAGCGAGTCCCAGCCAAACACGAGCCGTATCGTTATCCACATTCGCCCTTGTGGTCCACAGAACCAGTACATTCCACACGCCAGCGATTTCTGTGATCGGCTGTCTGTGCTGGGAATTCACTGCATGTCAGAAAGCAAAAATCCATAGTTCTCCATGTTCCTGGTTCTGGGAGTTGGCCTGGTTTGGGGAGTTGGCCTGGTTTGGGGAGTTGTCCTAGTTCAGGGAGTTGTCCTGGTTCTGGGAGTTGTCCTGGTTCGGGGAGTTGGCCTGGTTCGGGGAGTTGCCCTGGACTAAGGTTCTGCAGGCCCAGTTCCCCAGTTCCCATCTGCCCTTATGCTGCACAGACTGAGAGTAGCTGGTCTGGCTTCAGTGGACGGAGGCGTGCGTGCCGGTCCCGCAGAGCTGGACCGGGCCTCCGTAATGGAGCAGCGCTCACGAACCTCCCAGCCTGTTCTGGAACAGTAGCTGCCACCGGCCTTTTTGATCCAGCCGCCCATGAGTTCAGAATGAGGCTGAAAAGGAGCCTGTGAAACACTGCATGCTCCATTATCAAAGAAAATAAAGCCCCCCCCCTCCCCATCTCACACACACACACACACACTCCATTTACTGGGCTGGCATGCAGAACACATTTCTTGGGAATTTTGGTCGATAAGGACACAAGGATTAGATGGATAGCCAAAAATAGCGGCCCCAACTAGCGGCCCTGCAGGCCGTGGTGGTGCGGGCGTGACGCTCATGCCCCGCCCCTCCCCAGACGGGTCGCTCGTCACACGCACCTGCCTGGCCTGCTCCACGTACCTGCGGGTGCACACGCAGGCGGGGCAGGTGGGGTCGGCCCCACCCCAAACCTCCCCTCCGCCCCACCGGCACAACGTGGCAGATATTGTTTTTTCTCTGCACCATTGACATGCTCGGAAACTGCTCGGGTCGCGAGTGCCTCGCGTTAGAATGACGGATCATTTTCTGTGCATCACCCCCTTAACGGGAATTTTGCTCGCAGCGCTAATCTGCTGGTGGAAGGGGTCAAATCCCCCGTGCTTAAGCCGGCGGTAGCGCAGAGTCGCTCACACTCATCACTGCTGCCACCACGGCGTCTCCGCGGGCCGGCGCCGCCCCGATCGCTGGCCCGATCGCGTCCTGCAGCGGCTGCATTGCTCCCCAGCCTGTGAAGGTGCGTCCCATTCATCCCAGTAACGACACCGCTGGTGAGCCTTTATTAGCAGTTCCTCGGCCAGAACGGCGGGTCCCACGCCTGCCTTGTGAAACACATCGACCGCGTCGGGTGAGGAGTGAGAGTGCCTGTAAACGAGTCTCGCGCTGAGTTCAGCAGATTTTACAAAACGGAAAATGAGAAAGCAGGCTGTCCCTCCATCTCCTGGACAACGAACACGTGCGGGGGGGAGGGGGGGGGGGGGGACTCGCCGTGGGCGGAAATGTTGAACGAGACAAGAAGCGATAACGATGTCGTGTGCGTGTTCCCTCAGACACGTAGCTCACCTGAGCTACTAACCTGACCAGCACCCACCCGACACTCTGTGTGTGTGTGTGTGTGTGTAACTCTGTGTGTGTGTGTGTGTGTGTGTGTGTGTGTGAGAGAGAGAGATGCATACCTGCTGCATGTTGGATCAAGACTGTTATCTTTTGTTAATCTAAAACACTTCCATACATAAAAGGAAGACAGTTAGTTACAGAGTGCGTTTGGTGAAGCGGTATTCAGAATATAACAGCACACAGCAAACGGTGGATGCCTATTGTACACAAGCTGAACCTCTTAGAAGCGTATCTGAAGTATATCTAGTCATCAAACTGACCTGAAACACTCAGATGTGATAAACAGGAACAGCTGCTCGTGTTGTTAGTGCAGCCCGTACGATCGTTCACAGTGGGGCCGTCTCAGGGTAAATCCCCTCAGGTTTATGTTCAGGAAATGTCTCGTCATTACTGGGCCGCATTTATTTCTAGGAGTTTCTTAGCGGTCACCTTTATTTGCGTATCTAGAACGTCAGCAGGTGCTTTGTGTGACGCTCCAGTGTTGGTGGTGTGGCAATGTGGGTCAATACCATGTAGGGAGACACTTATCTGACACTTATCTGGTTGGCGCCTAAACGCTCGTTACATTGTTGGATCGTGCCCACATTAAACACTCTAGCGACAAACCTGCCATCGCAGACTCTGACAGGGTCAAGGTTAGCTGACATGCATCCTGACCTTTAAACACACGCGCACACACACACACGCACACACCGAGCAGGGCAGAAGGAACATACCACACCTCTGCAGATAAGGTGAACGGACAGGAATGTTGAAGGGAACAACATGTTTGCTGGTCTATTACTTACAGCTGAATAACTTTATCTGCTGGACGTACACAAGGCCTTATGTTGATAAGCTTTATGGGCTTCATGTGAGGGTCAAGCCACGTAATATATGACGTGTCTGTGTGTGTGTGTGTGTGTGTGCGTGTGTGTGTGCGTGTGTGTGTGTGTGTGTGTGTGTGTGTGTGTGTGTGTGTGTGTGTGTGTGTGTGTGTGTGTGTGTGTGTGTGTGTGTGTGTGTGTGTGTGTGTGTGTGTGTGTGTGTGTGTGTGTGTGTGTGTGTGTGTGTGTGTGTGTGTGTGTGTGTGTGTGTGTGTGTGTGTGTGTGTGTGTGTGTGTGTGTGTGTGTGTGTGTGTGTGTGTGTGTGTGTGTGTGTGTGTGTGTGTGTGCGCATGTGTGTGTGTGTGTGTGTGTGTATTATTGAAAATATAAACAGCAGTGCCTATTTGGGCACCTCCCCCCACACCACCCCCCCCTCTCCTTCCACACACTCAGCACGCACAAGCACAGACAGATCTGCAGGGATGGCGTCTGTCTAACCCCTCCAGCGCACGCTGATAACCTTGTGCTGCTGAAGCCCCATGCGCTGTGGTTTGGAGCAGGTGTGTCGCAGGGCTGAGCTCCAAGCCCGCCGATCGCTCTGATTGCTCAGCTTTGATCCCGGCAACAAATGCCCCGTGCTGGCCACCCTTCCTGCCCCTCCTGCGCCATCCATGGCTCTTGTTTACAAAAAGAGCCATTTCGGTGCTTTGACCTCAGATCGTCCTCAGTCCACAGAGCCAAAATAACCATATTCGCTGTCCGATTAAACTTTTGCGTAGTCGATGCAGTCATGCTCTCCAAAATCACAAACCAGGGGCCACAGAAGTGGGAGGGGCTCCCGCAAGGCCCACCCCCTCCGTCCCCAACACACCAGTGCTGCTAGAGCAGCCGTGCCACCTTTGCATCGCTTCCCGTTCCAGCCAATGGAGTGGAGAGGGGCGGAGCCATCCTATCCCCGCTCTGCATTGCGTAAACGTGCAAAGGGTAAAAACCTGCGCGGGAGGGAGGACTTTTGTTTTATTAGTAGGACTTTTATTTCAGCACGACTTGCAAGCTCTTCACAGTGTGGAAATGCAACAAGCACAACTCACGCGGTCCACAAAAGCTGCGTGCGGTCACATGATCCCAGGCTGCCTCCTTCATAAACTACACCCCACACCCACCTGTCAGACAGATGCACAGGGCATCCACTCCAAGCCCCCTGAACCTACACCGACGACACAAAACCACTCACACCTTCAGCTCCGCACAGCACAGAGCTCCTTAACAACATGCAGACACATGCTAACAGGCAGTGTGCGTTAGCGCCACCTTCAGGGCCACGGTGCTCCGGTGTGCATGACACTGGCTTCTCTTCCCTTCGCTGAGAAGCATCTTGTAACATGATGTGTTGTAATCTGGTGGATGCGCTGTAATCTGGCGGACGTGCTGTAATATGGCGGATGCGCTGTAATCTGGTGGATGCGCTGTAATCTGGCGGGCGTGCTGTAATCTGGCGGATGCGCTGTAATCTGGCGGGCGTGCTGTAATCTGGCGGATGCGCTGTAATCTGGCGGATGCGCTGTAATCTGGCGGGCGTGCTGTAATCTGGCGGATGCGCTGTAATCTGGGTGTGTGTGTGTGTGTGTGTGTGTGTGTGTGTGTGTGTGTGTGTGTGTGTGTGTGTGTGTGTGTGTGTGTGTGTGTGTGTGTGTGTGTGTGTGTGTGTGTGTGTGTGTGTGTGTGTGAGCGTGTGTGTGTGTGTGTGTGTGTGTGTGTGTGTGTGTGTGTGTGTGTGTGTGTGTGTGTGTGAAATGGTGAAAAAATAGTGTCTCCAGTGACATGAGCTCCATAAAACACTTTGTCTCTAAGCGTCACTATATAAGAGAAATACACAGGAGTGCGTGAGTGCGCACAGATCCATTAGCTGAGCTGTAGCGATAGGCTGCTGGCCCCGCCCACTCCACACACCAGGACACCACAGACGACTTTTACTTACCCATGATTGGCAGTGTGTGTGTGTGTGTGTGTGTAGGGGGGGGGGGGTCTGTCTGTCATCCCCCCTGCCGTACCAGGACGACGCTGTCTCACATCAGCATGTGTCCTGTAATTATCTCAGTCCTGTCCTTCGTCACAGAGCTGGATGAGGGGAGTCGTGAGCAGGATTACAGCAGACAGGTGGGGGTTGGGTGGGGGTGGGGGGGGGGGGGTACAGACGTGCCTGGACACATGGCCTGGCTCTGGACCCCTGACCTGTCACCTGTTCCTGGCTCCGCCCCTAGTCTGCCCTGAGGCGATACACGATCTGGCCCAGGAGGTGTGGCTTCACACCAGGAGGTGTGGCTTCACACCAAGAGGTGTGGCTTCACAGCAGGGTTTGCCAGACTCTGGTTGCAAACTAGAGGAGATGCTGCCTGCAGATAAATAAGGGAGTGAAGGAGTGAGAACTAGCTGTCAGTCACCCTAACACACTCCTTCACACACACACTCCTTCACACACACCCACGTTAAATATTTTGCTGCAGCAATTTGGCGGGAGTCTTTGGGCAGCGGTGTGGTGGTGCGGCCCCTGTGTTGGGGCAGGAGAGTGGGTGGTGCAGGAGAGAGTGGGTGGTGTGGGAGATGCTCGACGCTCTCTCAGATGTGGGAAATGGCAATTGTTTCAGATGATTAGCCGCCACAATGCGTCGCTTAATCCCAGCACAGATGAAACAAGACACGCTTAGACGCTGAAAAGGCAAGCCAGGGCCTGGCCAAGGCTCACACACACACACACACACACACACACACACACACACACACACACACACACACACACACACACACACACACACACACACGCACACACGCTCACACACACACACACACACACACACACACACACACACACACACGCACACACACACACACACACACACGCACTCACACCCACGTGCACGCATACACACACACACACTCGTGCACCCTCTTGCACACACTGGTAAACAGGGTTAACGTGTTCACATGCGTGTAAGCGCCAATATTGCATACCGGACTCGACACGAAGACAGAAAGCAAAACTTTTCACTCTCTTGACTGTTTTGTCAGGAGGGCGGTGATGGCCACTGGGGCATGGTCTCTCCCAATGCTTCTCCCAGTGCGTCGGTGTCCTGGGGGGTGGGGTGGGGCACTGGCACCATATCCGCCCGCCGGATCATCTTCAAACGGCAGCGCCGCCCCGTTTGTACGGCGCCAGAGCGCGGCGTGTGTGTGTGTGTGTGTGTGTGTGTGTGTGTGTGTGTGTGTGTGTGTGTGTGTGTGTGTGTGTGTGTGTGTGTGTGTGTGTGTGTGTGTGTGTGTGTGTGTGTATGAGAGTGTGTGTGGGTGTGTATGTATGAGAGTGTGTGGGTGCGTGAGTATGTGTGTGTGTGTGTGAGTGTGTGTGTGGGTGTGTGAAAATGTGTGTCTGTGAGGGCATGTGAGTGTGTGTGTGTGAGTGTGTGTGTGTGTGTGTGTGTGTGTGTGTGTGTGTGTGTGTGTGTGTGTGTGGGTGTGTGAAAATGTGTGTCTGTGAGGGCATGTGAGTATGTGTGTGTGTGTGTGAGTATGTGTGTGTGGGTGCGTGAGTATGTGTGTGTGTGTGTGTGTGTGTGTGTGTGTGTGTGTGTGTGTGTGTGTGTGTGTGTGTGTGTGTGTGTGTGTGTGTGTGTGTGTGTGTGTGTGTGTGTGTGTGTGTGTGTGTGTGTGTGTGTGTGTGAGCTGCTTAAATCACGCAGTGCCGTTTGCTTTACCGTAGTGGCACCCAGAACTAAACCCCCAGCTCGGCAAATTACTTTAAATTTCCTCCATTAAAGCTGCAAGACACTTTTACGATATTCCAGTTGTTACCCAAGTGTGGGGCGCGCCGAGCAGACGTGTTGTATAATGTGTGTTGGGGGGGTTCACGGCCGCGTCTCAGCGTTACTCTGCGTGAGACTGAGGCTGTTATTACCACTTCAGCCGCTGGCCGGCTGCCGACCTAGTGGTGCCCGGCCATGAGCTCTTTAGCTGGGATAGGCTCACACCCCCCACCCCTCCCTGCCCCGCACCCACACCCCCGGGTCCTTTCACTTGCCCCCCCCCTGCCCCAGGCCCTTTCCCAGCTGAGCGGAGAGCCAGCCCAGGGAACATAGAGAGACTCACACAATGAGAGAGGGAGGGAGAGAGAGAGAGAGGGAGGGAGAGAGAGAGAGAGGAAGCCCGAGAGAGAGAGAGAGACATAACATGCTCATACATGCTCTAACTATACCACATGGAATTTACTTCTAAAGTAAACACAAGCAATTTTACTTATAACAGCTTAAAGCTAATGGTAAATACTTTCTCAAGCGGGACAATCAGTTCCTAATCTAATCCCGCCCCAGACCAAAACAGGTCGAAGCCTTGGGGTTAGGATGAGGTGTCAGGCATGCGCCATCAACCGCCGACAGGAAGGGACTGCAGAGTGTGCAGACCACGGGGCCTCTGCTTGTCTCTGCTGCCGTGCTAGTGTACAGCAGTTATAACTGTAACCCCAGAGCTGAAAACCAAACCAAATCCAAATTGCTCCCAACCCACTGAACAGTTCTACTAATTCTGTTTCCATGGTGATTATGACACGCCCCCCCAATTGTAGCCCTCCTCTTAAAATCTTTTTGCATTTCGGAGGTAAAACATGCTCTCGCCACCCTACACCCCTATCCAGATGGTGTCTGGAAGTATGCATGGGGCAGAAGGGGGGGGGGGTTAAGCTATTTACCCCACCACCCAGTCCTGATGAGGGGAGAAAGAAATGGAATGAACCATTTCTCCTCTCTCCCTCCCATTCTCTCACACGCACACACACACACACAGATTTGTTTACTTGCATTCTAATCAGAGGCAGACCAGTATGGTATTTATTAGCGTGAGAACAGAGATGGAGCTTTAGCCTGGATTCAAGTTCTCTATCAGTCTCCTTCTCTCTCTCTCTCTCTCTCTCTCTCTCTCCTGCAGACATGCTTGAGCCCAGTGTCTCTCGCCCGATACCCCCTGCCTCTTTCCCCTCGTTCCTCCAGAGTGCTGTATCCTAGTCTCCTGAGCGTCTGCCTCGTAGCTCAAGTGAACGCTCAGTCGTGGACGCTCGGTCGTGGACGCCAGGTGGACACTAACACCACGGTCCAATCGTAGGCCACTGCCCTGCTGAAGGCCATCGTCTGGAGTGCAGGGGGGAATTTTTCGATTACGTCATGAAGCATCACTCGTGCGTCGTTCACTCCAGGACATGCGAAGAGCAGATCTGTGTGTGTGTGTGTGTGCGTGCAGAACAGAGATCATAGCGCATATGCAGAAGCTGCAAGCATAGGTACTACCTGGAGACACGCACGCACGCATGCACTCACACACACACACTCACACACACGCACACTCAGAAGTTGTTTCACTGTACTGATAAGCGTAAAGACAAAGCTCTCGGTGTTACTACATGTAGAGACAAAGTGCAAGAGATACTGTGTGTGAGTGAGAGAAACTCCATATAGTGAGGCTCAAGCCTGCATCCGTGCTTTCCCACTAGACCAGAGAAGATGCAGCGAACCTGCAAACAAAGCGTGCTACTCCAGACAGCTCCTGCTGTGTGTGTGTGTGTGTGTGTGTGTGTGTGTGTGTGCTGCTGATCTGAGGCTACATATCAGATTGGGTTGACGGAGACGGTCTCCATGCCTCAACTCCCAAAGACAATGTTGGCCCATCTTGCACTATGAACCCTTATATACACTCCACACCTTCACACACACACACACACACACACAGACATGCGTAATGGCAACCCCTCACACAGCACTCCTTATCATTGCCCCCGCCCTTGAGCTGATGTGGGCGCTGTGTTTAGCGTTTAGCATGCTCCGCTATCTGATGCCGACATCGTCAATGAAGCGTGTGCGGCACAAGGGCCATGCTGACAAGGCCCAGCCTCGTGTTTTCTGATTCTGTCGCCTGACAGATACGCCCGTGACAGCTATGACCATGTGATGTCTGTCATGTAGCTATGTGAGAAATTACTGCCCCGTGGGGGTGGTGAGGGCTGACATGCTGCCACAGGGCCAGGTGTGTTCTTACTGTCTGCTCCTGTAGACGAGGCAGAAGGACAGAGAGACAGAGGCAGACTGAAAGAGAGTGGGAGAGAGAGACGCTAATGTGAGTGAGTGGGTTGTGTGTGTGTGTGCATTGTGTGTGTGTTTTACTCCAGTTACTCTGAGAGGCTTTAAGTGTCACTCCATTGTAACGCATACTTTCCAGGAACGCTACAGACTACAACCCTCTTCTGGCTGTTCAGGTTTGAAGGAATATCCACTTATAAAGTAATTCTTATAAAGTGCTCACTTAATGCAAGGCTCAATTCGGAACGAAAGGAAGCAGATCTGTGCTGCAGAGTGCAGGGTAAACATTACTATTTATTCTCTCCCTGTATCAAAGCATGACAAAGACGTTCCGAGTTGTCTAATACAATACGAAGGTTAATTCACCGCAGTTTTGACCACGTGATTTCGCATTGACATCTGGCGCCGACTGGTGCTGCTTACAGGTAGTGCGTCCATGAACCGGCAGCCATGAACTACTACATGAAGCTACATGCTACTAGCTCCTGCTCACCAGAAAGACGAATGACTCCAGGAAAAAAAATCTACATTAAATTCAAAAACATGGGGAGGGAGAAGACGAACATGAAGAAAGAACAAGAGAAAACCCCAAACAACAGCAACAATCTGAAGTGTCTGAGAGAGGTCAAGGAAAACGTCGCCCGCGGTGTTGACGGCAACCACGTGAACACAAGGCTGCCGCGACGAGTCGCTTTTGTCTGGGAAATTATAGCTTAAAGACTGAATTAGTTTTACGTATCTGAGCATTTTTATATATTATATGATATAATACTTCATATCTGAGATTCACAAATACGGCTAAAGAGCTAGCTTCACAAGCCACAAGAACTCAAGAAAATAATTAGCTAGCGAAATTGAAACGCGGGATATAGCAGGAAGTGACGTGCGAGCACTCCTGCCAGCACTTAAATATCCAGGGGATTTGACTAGATAAAATGACGGACATCGTTTGCATTTCAGGCCTGCTTTGAAACGCAGAGGGTAGCGCTACACACCGCTTGGTTCGCCGATTAAAAATCGAGCGCTTCTCTACACAGCGAAACAGAACCGCAAATCCAGCGGGAACACCGAAGGCTGAGGCCGAACTCCGACCACCCCCACACGGTAAAAGAGACGGTTCTGAAAAAATCCATTTTACAACCACGAACCAGAAATGTCAGGAATATATAGTGAGTAGAGACGGCGTTAGATCAGCGGAGGCTCGAGGTCGTGTCTCAGATTATTTCGTGGATGTATTAACGGGATTAAGAGGACGCTGCCTGCAGTGAGCAACCAACGAGCCAAAACTACATTTGTGCTCTCGGTATACTCTCACTGGCAAAGGTCAGGTGAAATAAACACATAAGGGTGGAAATATGCGCGACTGGCAATGCTATCCTGACTGGGTCACGTCCTTTTCGCCCGTGCATATTTTGGAAAGATCACAGTAAATACTGACATTTAAAAACCACGATGTAAAGTAGAGTTTTACTCCAGGACAAGGTTTAGTAACTACTGCACAAACAGAACTGCCAAACTGTAATGACGAGCTCCAGTATGCCCCTTGTTATATAAGCCCTCGAGTCCTATTCAGCACCGCCCATCCCAGAAGAATGACTAACATCCATTTAACAGCTTTACGTAACAAGCCTACATAACGTGCCCGAGTCTCGTATGCGCGGCTCACCGCTTACACTCGCCATTCTGAACCGGACAGTTCGCGTTTCTGCGCAGGCAAACACGCCACGATGTCCCCGCGACCCTGCTGAGATGAACATAATTCGTCCACATTAAAGGACGTCGTAAAAAAGTAGGCCTCGGAGACGCTCGAAATAAATGTAACCGCTTATTTCTTTGCGTTATTTACGTTAAGGGCTTGACGTAAGTGTCCAAATGTTGTGCTACTGGTGTGTTCGCTTCAGCTGTTGCAATATAAAACGAATGCCACGCACTGTAACCTGGAGGCACAACGTCCTTGAAAAGAGTTATTGTGTAAACTGCAGGGACGGACGCATGGGGGCAGTGTGGTGCAGCGACGGGGTGTCCGACATCTACAGCTGCAGACGATGTCTGCGCGCGCTAGCTGTGAGTCACCCGGATTAGCTGGTGCCGCTGTGGTATAAGTGTTCTTTACAGTAAATACAGAAATAGAGTGGATGTCGTTGTTGCAAGCAATCCTTAAGAAATCGTTCTGAAGGTAAACAGTCATGAATGATTTAGGTTTCCTTGTCAGATACAGAAAAAGGGCAGGGAAAGTTTGTAGTAGCAGTAGTGAATTGTGTGGCAAAATCATGGAAGCCTGTGTGTGTGTTTTCTGTCCTGTACTTGATGCTCCCAGCTAGGGCTAGCTCAGCATTGACCAACAGTTCACCTCAGACTTCACCACTTTACTTCTTCACACACAGTCATGCGTACACATACACAAGCATGCTCCACATTTGAAACTTGTCAAAAACACACAACACACATGTGTACACACACACACACACACATTATACACAATGTTATGTGAAAACAAAACTTCTGAGGACTATAGGAAAGATCTGAGGATTATATTGGTTTTCTGCATCTGACGCAGTACCTGAGAGCAGGATCCTGGAAACATAACGGAAGATTAAGGGGGGAAAAACTCACACACAAACAAAAATCACTTTATCTAGTGTCTTTCCTCCTCTCCTCCTTAAATGGAAGCCCCTATATGCTCTCTTTTATCTGCTAATTGGGTCTCTGAGACAGCAGACAGCAGTGTCTGCTTCAAACCCATTAGCTTCAGTGTTTTACTCAGGACTGGCTCCATTTTGCCTGGTTTATTTAACAGCAGGATTGGATTATGCAGCAGAGAGACGCACACAGCCCGGGGTTGGTATTTATCAGAGCTCGCGCTAGGAGAGGGGCTTTAGAATCAGGGCTGCTGCTTCTCTGCTTCGTTCTTTGTTGCCTTGGGAGTGCACCGGCCCTGTTTGGCCAGCGGGGGTGCTGCAGGCGACACGCTGACCTTCTCGCGGCCTTCCGTGCAATCTCTCTGCTCCTTTCACATTTCTCTGCGCATTCGGTTGATGTTTGATAACGGTAGAATGCGGCAGGATGCAGATGCACTTTCAAAGTGGAGAGAGAGCGAGAAGGAAAAAAAAGGGCAAAGCAAGATGCTTCTGTCAAGTTTCCCAGGATGAAAGCAGGCAGGAGCTGGTCCTTCTCCAGGGCGAGTAGGTGGGGTCTCCTGAGTGGGAGGCGGAGTCCCCGGGGGAATGCACCGCCCCCCTGCATGCTCCGGGGCCGCCCCTCCCGTCTGTTTCAGAGGAGTTTCTAGAACGTTCCGCTACTGCAGAGTTCCGAGGCGGCACATTTCCACATGCAAATGCGGTTGTAAAGGCGAACGGCCCTGCTGATCTGCCCCCTCTCGCCCGTGCGGGTGTGTTGGGGAGGTTAAACGCGGGCTCGCCGACGCAGGCGCATGACACGCTCACCCTGTTCACGAAGAAATCAGCTGCAGGATTTGCCGTTTCAAGTTTTTCTCCCCCCTGAGATCTAAGGAAGCTGGCGTTGTGGCGAGGAAGAACCTCTTGGCTCCGACAGTTCTGAGTTAGCCGACAAACAACTGTGCGCTAAGAAGTGAATCCGGGAGTACAGTGTTCGAGTCAGAAGCTGAACCCCGCGAGATATTTTTGGAGCATTGTAGCGCTAAGTAAATGGGCGGACTTGGTGATAGACTGAACTGTTCATGAGACAGATAGTTCGCGTTGTGCATAACAGCCCACTTTAAGGCACTGAGCTTATTAATATGTGACGCAAGAAAGCACCATTTAGGCTGAAAACGGCTACTGTTCCGGCCGTCTAAAGGGGGTTGTCTGCGTCTGCAGTGAAATTCCTGTCCTGTAACAAACCCCCTAGCTGTCCAAGCCGAAACCTGAACAGCATCTCAACAGTAAAAACTAATCCTGTTAGCGCACACACGCACACACACGCGCACGCGTGCATGAATAACAAAAAACAAAAACACCAAATGAACTCTAAATCCTCTCTACAGTTTACAGTGATTAACACTTATGTAAAGCGCGGCAAATTATAATGGCGGGCCCAGTTTTACTGAATACAGTATGAATTACTATGCAATCACAAACGCACAAAAACTCTGCAGTGAGACATGACATGAATCCTGTTCACTTTTAGTGCTTTTTTTAATTAATATGTGCTGATACAGAGTGGAACTGATCTGCGATGACGCATATGGTTACAGAACCCAAGAATTCGCTTTGGCCTCAACGGTTGGCAAAGCATCGAGGGCAATCAAACACATGGGTCATTCTTTAAAATAAGAAAACAGCACGTTTCGGGGGCCAACGTGACCCCTCCCCTCAACCCCTTACCCCCCTGGTGACAACAAGATAAACATCCCTTATCAGTCTGTAGGATTGTGGGGAAAAAAAAAAAACAAACCATCCAACCAAAATATGACAGTATGAGGCAGGAAACAGGAGAGAGATGATTCTCACATTCCAGCTGGTCATGGTCTCCATCTTAATGCACCACCTTGTGCTCTTGCACACCCTCTCCATCTTCACGGGTTGGTCAGTAACGTCTGACCCCCACCTTGTTTTCCAGCACTGCATTAGTGTGAGGTGACCCGGGTGCACTTCACACTTGTAGACCAGCTAATTCAGAGACAGGTGGAGGGAATCCCCAAGCCACAGGGCTACACAGCTACATCTTTTGGGGGTTGGAGGTTGGGGGTGTTCCTCCCATCCATCCCCTCAGGTCACTATTGCGCCCTGGACAAATCAGTCTAGCCCCCTCCGCACGACCTTGTGTAGGTCTGTGGTTTGCTCACACTGCCAACCCCGTTTTGAAAGCTGAGCAGTGGAACGGGCAACGGTTTGGGCCACACCACGGGGTTAAAGCCCGGTGCTCTGCTCCACTCCAGTTCTGACCCAGCCTCCCCCCTGTGCTGATACCGGAGAACAAAGCACCATCTGATGGGTTCTCCAGGTAGAAACCCCGGGGGTTCTCCAGCTTCAGCGTGAGGGGAACCCTGTTTGCCAAGTGGAGCCTTTTTGTGGAGGACACGCAGAGAAGCACCAAAGGATGGTTCTACATGGCCCAGAAGGACAAAGGCAGGAGGTCCAGTAGATCCTCACCACAGTTTGGGAACCCGCCTTTCAGATAAGGGACTGTAGAGTCAGCATCCTTCTGTGGACTCGTATTTCTTCTTTGGTGTTTCATGTTGTCGATGGATTTTAACCTGCACCTTGTCCCCAATCAGACCCCAACTCCAGTGTTCCTGAACTCCTGATACCCTTCAGTCAGTATTATGCTGGCATGAGCGTTTTGGTTCCAGAACAAACATAAAGAACCAATGGATGAATAATTGAATGAATATATGATCAGTCAAACAATAAATAAATAAATAGTCGTGTCTACACAAACCTTCTGGAACTTTGGAAATAGTTGTGTCTACAGCAACCTTCTGGACAGAGGAGCAAAACTCCAGCGTTCTCCCGTGTGGACGTTTTACATGTGCGCCGCGTCTTCCTTTATAATCCTTACCACTTCAGTGGACCAGGAAATGACCAAAACCTTGAACGCACACGTGTGTAATTTGGTTTGTGGTGAGACAGGAACTCTCTCCCCTCCGGGCCCAGTGTTCCGGGTCACAGGGTCGCGTTAAGGGAGTCTCGGACAGAGCCAGGAGCACAACTGCTTTATGCCGTAAGACACTGCAGTCTTCATCACACTCCCTGCCCGACTCCTACGTGCTCTTTGAAATAGTTCGTACTGTAAGAATACTGAATATAGCGTAGATATATAACAGTAAGGGCAGTGGCAAACAGTATTACTTTATTATTGTTTTGGTTTACGACGCTTGACCACAAAGCCCTCGTTCTTCAGGCCCTTGCGATTGCTGTGGGGTCTGGGCTGTGGGGTCTGGGCTGTGGGGTCTGGGCTGTGGGGTCTGGGCTGTTGGGGTCTGGGCTGTGGGGGTCTGGGCTGTTGGGGTCTGGGCTGTTGGGGTCTGGGCTGTGGGGTCTGGGCTGTGGGGGTCTGGGCTGTTGGGGTCTGGGCTGTGGGGTCTGGGCTGTGGGGTCTGGGCTGTGGGGTCTGGGCTGTTGGGGTCTGGGCTGTGGGGTCTGGGCTGTGGGGTCTGGGCTGTTGGGGTCTGGGCTGTGGGGTCTGGGCTGTGGGGGTCTGGGCTGTGGGGTCTGGGCTGTTGGGGTCTGGGCTGTTGGGGTCTGGGCTGTGGGGCAGTGTGTTGTGGTTCTGCATGAGAGACAAACACACCCTGCTCTCCAGCGCCACCTGCTGCAGCACACAAACATCCGCAGGTGCACAGAGGGCTCGATAAGCCCCGCTTCCTGTGAGGGGGCCGAGGGAGATAATGGTGGATTTTGGCGGCTTCAGCGCGAGCTGCTAATACCCCCCTGTCCTGTTACCTCCCCCGCATCTGCGACTCTGCTGCCCTGGCGAACGGGACCTTCACGTCTCCCATCGCTTGGTATTCTTGGCCTCTTTCGAGTCGATTTGGGGGTGAGTGGAGGGGGGTGTCCAAGAGCTGAAGTGCTGAAGAGAGGCACATGCAAAGAGAAAGAAGACCCCCCCCCCCCCCACAGAGGCCAGGGCTGCTGAACCCACTCTGGTTTGGCGCTAAGCCAGCAGTGCTGGCCAGGTGGGGTGGGAGTTTCTCACGCCCTCAAAGACGAGCGGAGCAGAGAAAGGTGGAGGAGAGAGCGCGGGCGGCCAATGCTGCCAGATTACGGCTCTCTGTATTATTATGATAATCAGGGGTTGGTTCAGGGGTTTCAGAGGTGGCGGGAATCCCCCCCGGAGAAGGGCACGAGTCCCGCCGTGGTCCCGTCCGCATAATCACTATCATTAGGCCCCTGCGCTCGACACTCGCCCCCTGTTATTCTATCACTGTGATGTAAACAAAGTGTCTGACTAATGGAAGAAGTGCCACTCCTCCGTAACGCACTAATGAAACGCCACGGCAACGAGGTAGCGGGCGGGAGGGCGAGCGATGGAGAGGGAGAGAGTGAGACAGGGGAGGAGAGGGAGGGAGAGAGAGAGACAGGAGAGGGAGAGAGAGAGAGAGACAGGAGAGGGAGACAGGAGAGGGAGTGCTAAGAAACGCTCAGCATGACGCACTTCGCTGGTGTCGAGGGACATGGGTGAAAGTAAACAGCCCCTCCCCAGAGCAGAGAGAGAGCTTGGGTTGGGGGGAGGGGGTAGTTTGCAGCGGTAATGCCCTACAGCAGGTGCAGAGAGGACCACACCCGAGGAGAACGTGGCAGCAGACGGGGGTGTTTGGCACCAACCACCAGGAAATGCGGATGTGTGGTTTGTTTTCTCCCATGTTGCACTGCGTGTAGTGGTCAGTCACATGCACACACACACACGCCAGCCGTTCCAGCTGTGTTAACACAAGCCAGGTTCCCATACAGCGTATTACACAGACGTCCTCTAAGACGACTCGCAGAAGTTGAGGAGGGACAGGGGGAGAGAGAGAGGGGGGGGGGGAGAGAGAGGGAGGGGGGGGGAGAGAGAGGAGGGGGGGGGGAGAGAGGAGGGGGTTGGGGAGTTGGTGCTTGGACTCAGATGGTGTGTTGAGGATGCACCAGCCACTCTGACTGTGAGTGTAGAACAGCTGTCACTCGTCTGGCCCTTCCAACACAGCCCAGCCTCAACCTGCTCCAATACTGACACACTGTTCCCCACAACCGCATGCATATTCTGCAATGTGCTCTGTCGGTCTCTCTATATCGGTCTCTCTGTGCCGGTCTCTCTCTGGCAGTCTGTCTCTCCCTCTCTGCATTTTCCCTGTTTCTCTTTCTCTCCACTTTCAGACCATACGGCATATGAGCGTGTACAAAACAAAGAGAAATTAATAAGTTAACAAATAACCAAAACATATACAGAAGTACCGGTTAATAAACCTGCCGAGAGAGAGAGATGGTCGCTTCAGTTTGGGCCAGAGCTCCAAAGGGGGAGGAGCCCACAGGAATACCTCTACGTTAGGATGCGGAACTCATTTGCATATGGTGATTCTAGCTCACAGAGCATGTGTCTCAGATGGCCTTCCATTCTAATGAATGCTAATGTCTGCTTTTTCAAGCATGATGCCTGGCGATCCCAGTTTCCATGGCACCCAAACTTCAAAATAACAGTATTCCAAACACCTCCTAACAAAGGCTTTGAGGTGGGAACTAATATAGTGTTCTCGTATAGATATAAATTTACTCTGCATCCTCTTTCATTAGGGTTCAACTATCCTGACAAAAAATAGCTTCTTTAATACAAGCACATACATATTCTGGTGTTAAAGACACCCACATGTACACACTCAGACGTCCCCATACGTACACATTCAAAGTGTAACTCAACGGTCTTACCAGATTCGGAAAGAACAGTGTATAATGATAATTAGAAACAGTGAAACACAGTCTCGCTTGTGACACAACTCTTATTTGAACGTGTCCCATCTCAGGTTTTGTCTGTCCTAAGTATCTGAAATCTAGTTATCTGATATCTATTACATCAGTATAGCAAGAGACAACCAATACTACATTATGGCTGCTGTCCATAAACCCACAATGCACCAGTTGCCCCATCTCCACCCCCCCCCCCCCTAGTAACCAACCCCTTGAGGCACAAGTGTCCCTCCTCTGTCATGAAACACTCTTCCAATCTGGGAATGTCAAACGTCAAACATTAACAACATAGAATGGGTTATATTACATAAGAATTGTGCCGGGGCTAGTTAGCTTCTTATGCAGAAACTTTCTCTCTCTGTCTCTCTTTCTCTCTCTCTCTCTCTCACTCAGTACAGTCTGCAGTTACGTCCCCCACAATGCCACAGGGCAGAGGTTTGAGAGTTTGAAAGAAGGGAGAGAAGAGGGAGAGAGAGAGACTGAGAGTGTCATTCAGGTCACAGGCTCCAAAACATCTTTATTTCCTTCGGGTTTTTCACTCTTTTGTATATATATATATTTTTTTTTGTTACAGTACAAGAAGTTGGGGTGTCCCATAGTAGTTGATGCTTTTGTTGCTTTTGTTCATTTGGTTTCTATTTACAGGACTGGATTGGTCTTTTTTGTTTGGCATGGTTCATATGTACAGGGCTCAGGTCTGAAGAACACCCAGGAAAGAAAAGAAAACGAAAGGGAAAAAAAGATCAAAACCATCTAATCAAACGAATGAAAACCAAAAAAAAACAAAAAACGAATCGGAGTTCTCCAGCTATGACAGAGGAGACGCCCAAGGTCCGCCCCTTCTGCGAGCCCTCAGGAGGGCGGGGCAAGGGTTTTCTCCGCCCACCTCAGCTCTCGGTAGTCTGAAGTGAATGAAACGCTACAAAAAAGTTTTGACCGTGCGATCGCAGGCCGTCCCACTCGATGCGTGAGAGGTTGTCGAGGCGGAGAGCTGCGGTTGGTCCCCCCCGACCCTGCCCCCCCCTGGGGACTCTGTACATGAACGTCCGTGTGGAGAAGGAGTGAGACACGGGGAGGTGGGGATGAAAACGCCTCCAGTCCGGCAGCTTCCTGATAGCTGCTTCTGAGGAATGATCCTGCTTGCTTTCTCATAAGCACGTGTACACAGTTCGGTAACAAGCACTTATGTGTGTGTGTGTGTGTGTTTTACAGTTTGTATTCTTCTGGCTCAAAAAAAGGGTATTTTTGGCAACACTGAAGAGCTGAAGAGAGGGAGGGAGGGAGAGAGGGAGAGAGAGTTCTTTTCACTCGGCAGCAGAATAGCGTAACCCCTTCTCCTCATGTAACCGCTCTCAACAAAAATGGGAAGGGGAGAGAGGAGGGGGCGGGGCTTTAAGAGGGGCGAAAAAACTTGTCGGACCGATAGGAAACAAAAATAGAGAGAACTAGAAGATAAACCCAGGGGAGAGGCGGGAACTATCCTCAGTTACTGAAGGAGAACTAGACGGCAAAGGAGTGAATGGAAGAAAAACGTGCAGGTAGGCAGACTTGGCGTGCGCGCGCGTGTGTGTGTGTGTGTGTGTTTCGTTGTGAGGAGAGGAGGGTTCACTGCAGACCTACATCCAGCCTGCTGTCATGGAGACGGCATGACCTCTCTCTGTTTATGCTTTCCTGACCTCTCAGTTCAAAACAAACAAAGAAGGAGGAAAGAAACCCCAGGGAGGAGGGGCCTGCCGTGCGGGAGCGGGCTCGAGAGCGTCCTCGAAGAGGGGGGCGGGGCAAGGGGTGGGCCCTCGCTGCACTCCGCCTCCTCCCAGTCACAGACTGGTGACAAGCTGCATCTGTCCGTCCCCCTCGCTGTGGGGCGGTTCCGGGGTGGGCGGCGCCTCCGTGCTGGGCCTCCTTGCGGGGGGCCTGGTAGAAGGTCTGCATGGGGGCCCCCCGGGTGCCCAGGGCGGGCCTCCCCGAGCTGTAGTAGAGCTCCTCGGGCGGCTGGGCGGAGCGGGGCACCACCTCCAGCGGCTCGGGGCTGCTGTCCGGGTACGGAGAGTCTCGCAGGTTGGTGATGCTGGTGTAGAGGGAGTCGCGGGCGGGCGAGTCGGGCGCGGCGCCAGGCCCGGGTCCTTCAGAACGGCCCAGGCTCTCGGTCAGGTCGGCCGTGTAGCTCTCGCTCTCGTCTGGGTCGCTCTGGTAGAGCACACACTGGGCCCGCTGTAGCAGGAGCGGCTCCTCTAGCGCCTTGTAGAGCATCTCCACGTCCTGCGGCGTGCGCTGCCGATGCCCCTCCTGCTGGGCGTAGTCCTCGTCCTCCTCCCCGCCGGACGCCAGCTCCGCCCCTCCCCTCCCCCCGTGTCCTTGCCCCCGGGCCAGGCTGCCGCAGGTTCTGTCCCCGCCCCCGGCCACGCCCCCGCGCAGGTTGTTGTGCACCAGCTCGGAGATGATCATCTTCTCGAAGGAGGCGGCGTCCGACAGGTTGCGGCGGATGCCTCCCAGCGTCTCCGCCCCTCGCGGGTTCATCACAATAGGCGGGTTGTCACTGGCTCCGCCTCCCAGGAAGTCACAGCTGCCCCCTTGGCCTCCAGCTCCGCCCACACCACCACGCAGGGAGTAGCTGTTGTTGAAGTTCCCATTGAGGGGCAGAGTCTCCATGCCCCCGTGGTCCCGATTCCTAGACAGAGTGCTCTCTGCATGCAGAGCGAGAGGGCGTAGATGGGAGAGAACACCTCATTGCCTTTTTTAATCAAGACAGAGATTCACGGCAGAAGGATCTGGGATTAAATCAATAAGAGAGAAAGAGACTTCCTCCACAAGATTAATAGGTTTATGAAAGGAGCCTCGTTATTAGTGGAGAGTGCAAATGAGTCGAGAGAAACAGGAGCCTCGGTGCATGTGTGAAGAAATGATCATTAAGCCACAATCTGAGGTTATAATCTTGTCCATCAGACAGAAAGAAAAAAGAAGGGGTCTTACTTGGGTCACGGAAGGTTCCTAGGAGAGAGAGAGAGAGAGAGAGAGAGCATAAACAGGACTACAGACGCTACATGATTCATTTCTGATGACCCCCCCCCATGTTAAACACAGTTTGTTGCTTTAACGTTTTAATTCATAGTTTGACTTAAATCAACACTCAGAGAGAGAAGGAGAGAGAGAGGAGACAGAGAGGAGAGTAATTAGACGTTGGAGACGTTCCTCCCGTGTTCTCTGTGCTCTGGGCTACAGACTGTAGGACCGAGCTGAACCTGGTACCCTGGCGCATTTATGCACACCATAGAGGACTGGCTAAAATATTCAGTAGAGGTGCAGTTTTAAATGATTTCACCTCTCAGACATGAAGACGGCTCCCCTCTTATTCTCTCCCTCTCCCTCTCTCTCCCTCTCCCTCTCCCTCTCCCTCCCTCCCCCTCCCTCTCCCTCTCTCTCCCTCTCCCTCTCTCTCTCTCCCTCTCTCCCTCTCCCTCTCCTCTCTCTCTCTCTCTCTCCTCTCTCTCTCTCTCTCTCTCTCCCTCTCTCTCTCCCTCTCCCTCTCCCTCTCTCTCTCTCCCTCCCTCTCCTCTCTCTCCCTCTCTCTCCTCTCTCTCTCCCTCTCTCTCTCCCTCTCCCTCTCCCTCTGCACCGAGGGGCAGGGATTACTGACCAGCCCGGCTGGACGTGTGTGAGGCGGCGGGCACCCACACACACACACACACACTCATACACTCACGGCCTCTTTCTGAGCTGGCCGACAGGCAGGCGCTCACATCCCGACCAGACGGCCAGTCACTATCTAGCCTTCTATGTCTGACTCTCACACACTCTCCGTAAAAGCACACACTCGCACACGCACGGCTCTCTGTAAAAGCTGATACACACACACACGCACGGCTCTCCGTAAAAGCTGATAGACACACACACACACACACACACACACATACGCTTGGCCCAAACTGACCGGTGGAGTTGAAGACCCCTGGTGAAGAGGGAGGGAAGTTTTCAGCTAACAGTGTGTTGTAGGGGGAGGGGCCTGTTCTGGTCTGCAACACCGGATTGGTCAGGAGGTGGTTCCCCATGGTGCCTATGAGAGAGAGGGGGAGAGGGAGAGATAGAGAGGGAGAGAGGGATTGAGAGAAGGAGAGACCCTTAAAATTGAGGCTAGCTCTACACTGACGGTATGAGAATAACACTTCACTACATGACTGTCTTTGCAGATTCTAATCTCACATTCAGGTCAGGAACTGAAACGGGTGGGTGGGGGGTTGGGTGAGGGGGGTGAGGGGGGTGGGGGTGGAGGGGAGGGGGTGTGCGGGACGTTTTAACAATGCAATTCCCGCTGCACGCTGAGCTGAAGCCGGAGTGGTGCGGGAGGCGCAGGACACCTGCTGGTGTCACATGGTCCCTGCTGGTGTCACATGATCCCTGCTGGTGTCACATGATCCCTGCTGGTGTCACATGATCCCTGCTGTCTGAGGCTGTAATGCTCAGATTTGATAAAGCTGCTCTGAATGATAAGAGGGCATGTGAGCGAGGGAATGAGGAGTGAGAGAGAGAGGGAGAGAGAGAAGGAGTGAGAGAGGGAGAGGGAGGGGTGCTGATCTTGACGGGCAGACCTAGGTGATGTGTGATGGAGCCACTGGGAAACGAGGGGTAATGTTTGCTATTGTCTGAGAGCAGCCGTCAACGGAGCAACGCAGACGAGGGGTGGGGGTGGGGGTGGGGGGTTAGTGCACGTGCCGTGCTGCCACCCTGGGGCTCTCGGACAGGAAGGCCATGAAATTAAAACTAGGACAGCATGAAGGAGAGCAGAGGAGAGCACCGTGTGACCCCAACACACAGCCCAGCGCTGCAGTCTAGCACACACACACATGCACGCACACACACATGCACGCATGCACACACACGCACAAACGCACACACACACGCATACAGTACGCACACGCGCGCACGAACACACCCAAAATGCTAACTAGGTACAACCAGAGCAAGCAGGATGGAGACGGAGAGATGGGGAGATACGAGGATGGAGCCTGAGGAGACCACGCTGTCGCTGCAGTGGGTGGAGACACGGGCGGAGGCGATACGCCGTCCCGCTATTGTTCACAGTCCCGCTCCCGTCCCCCGCTTTCAGAGCCCTGCTAGAAAACTTCGTCAGGGAGGACGAAAAGACGTCCGGGACGGCTCCTCTTCCACCTCCTCCTCCTCCTCCTCATCTTCCTCCTCCTCCTTTCCATTCTTCTCTCTTCTGAAACGAGTGATTTTGATCTGCGTCTGGGCGCATTGTCTTTCTCTCTCTGCTCTGGTTTGATTAAAGCTGCAGTAAGCGTTGTGGTGTGTCCGTCCCTCTCCTCAATTAGAGTAATTACCCCCCCCCCACTCTCTCAGCCTCTAATCAGTTCATTAAAAACAAAATGGAGAGAATTAGCATAAAGAAAGGGGGCTGATTCAGCTGACACCGCCGCCAGGACTCGTCCCCTCCCAGTTTCGCTGATCATCACCGTCATCACCATCACCACCACCATCATCATCATCATCATCATCTAGCGCACGCTGCAGCACACTCATATCACCATCCGCCTTGGCAACAGCTAATGGTCTTCACTGGGGATAATCAGAGTAATACCCTCTCTCTCTCCCTCTCTTTGCTGTTCTCTACGAGTGACAGAGGCTTTTTAAGCTCCTGACCATAACAAAGATTTTCCTGCATTAAACTTATTATGACCCCCCCCTCCCTCCCTCCCTCCCGCCCCAACGACAATTTCCTGCCCGCCGTTATCTACATTACACGTTGCTTTTACCAACTAATATTGTCAAACCTCCAGCAGGTAGGCAGAAACCCACGACCGAAAAAGCTCGGAAACCCACAGCTTCTCAGTCAGAAGACATTTTTGGAACATCCTATAAACTGTATCACCTTACAGCAGGCACTTTTTACCATCATGTGTCCGAACCCCACCAAGCCCCGCCCCCAGGCCCCGCCCCCACAGAGGTCAGAGGTCAGAGGCTCACCTCGGTTGAGGGTGGGCGTGCTGTTGATGTCGCCTGCCATGAAAGAGGATTCCGTCTGCTTCCTCACTGTGTCATTCCACATACGCCGGATACGGCTCTGATACACACACACACACGTATGCACAGTGAAATGATGCTTTTAATATGATACCCCTCTGCCCCTGTGAGTGCGTTAGCTGATGTATATGTAAAGCGCATGGAGTAAGTAAATGCTCCAGTATATGGTATATCATTTGTAAATCGCTGGTGCAGAATTGGCCTTTGGAGCACAATGATGGGGCTGGAATATGTAAATGAGGCTCTCTAGCCAATCACAGCTGGTTTGGCCAGCTGTGCGCAGCGTCCAGATACGGGAGCTGATCTGTACATGTTGTGATGAATTGCAGCATTTACTCTTAAATTATTCTGGTCTAAATAATGTGCATTAACTTTACACACAAAATCTAGTCCCAAAAAATGTAGCACAAAATAGTTTTATTCCATACTGTGCACCCGTACTTCAGTGTGTGTGCGTGTGTGTGTGTGTACGGTGCGTGCGTGTGTGAGTGTGCATGCGTGCGTGCATGTGTGTGTGCGTGCGTGCATATGTGTGTGTGTGTGTGTGTGTGTGTGTGTGTGTGTGTGTGTGTATGGTGCGTGCGTGCGTGTGTGTGTAGGGTGCGTGCGTGCGTGCGTGCGCGTCTCACCTGTCTGTGTGCAGCAGCGTGGCGGGTCTGACTGCTGCTGTAGTAGCGGTGGTTGGTGCGCAGGGCGGAGGTCTTCAGGGAGCCGTGGGAGCTGCTGCTGCTGGAGGAGCGACCACAGCAGTACGAATGACGCAGACACTTACTGTACTCCTTATGGACCTGCACACACACACACACACACACACACACACACACACACACACACACACACACACACACACACACACACACACACACACACACACACACCGCACACACACACACACACACACACACCACACACACACACACACACACACACACACACACACACACACACACACACACACACACACACACACACACACACACACACACACACCGTACATAAACACACACCGTACACACACACACACAGTACATACACACACACACACACACACACACACACACACCACACACACACACACACACCACACACACACACACACACACACCACACACACACACACCACACACCACACACACACACACACACACACACACACACACACACACACACACACACACACACACACACACACACACACACACACACACACACACACACACACACACACACACACACACACACACACACACACACACACACACACACACACACACACACACACACACACACCGTACATAAACACACACACACACACACACACAGTACATACACACACACCGTATATACACACACACACATGCACACACAATACAAATCTAAATAATAGATTTACACTGACACAATAATAATAATAATAATAAACAATAATTTAAACAATTTAAAATATTATTTTATTTACAATTTACAATTGAAATATATATTATTTTATACACTCTCTAATATATGGTTCACACCCTCATGTTCATAAATGTGTAACACACACACACACACACACACACACCTTCTTCTGCAGGGCGCAATGGAAGATGAAGATGAACATTCCCTGGAAGGCGTTGAAGGTGGTAAAGAGGTAGGCCATGATGACCGTGTTCTCGTTGATGAAGAGGAGACCGAAGGCCCAGGTCAGGCCCAGGAGGAAGAGCAGGGCGATGGCACCCAGGGCCCAGGACCTGCAGGACAAGGAGCAGCCGCGGGACTCAACGTCTCCGTCTCGGCTAGCGCGGCGCTCTGACTTACGGGACTCGCGGGACTTACTTGATGCTGTCCAGACGGCTGGAGTCCGGCTTGAGGGCCGAGGAGCTGCGGACCATCTTGTGCAGCGTGATCACCAGGAACACCAGGTTCAGCTAGAGGTCAAAGGTCAAAAGAGGTTACGTGGGACGCACAGCGGTCCGTAACGCACGGGTTCTTCTGTTCTGGAGCACGCAATGCCATCCCCAACTGTACGCGGGACCGGCGGCCGCTGGAAGATGTTTGCAGTTATTTTAAGTCTTTTGTCCATTTTTCAGAATTCAGAATCAATATCGAGCTTGTTATGTTTGCGAGATCAAAGGCGGAGGAGATGTTGTTGGTTTGAGTTAGAGGGCGAGATCTGACTAACCGAGCAGTTCTGTGGGACGAGAGCGATTCGCCCTCAAAACAGGCACACACAGAGAATCAGACAGGGAAGGAGAGAGAGAAGGAGAGAGAGGGAGAGACCGAGAGAAAGAGAGAAAGGAGGAGAGGGGGAAGAGAGGGAAAGAAAGAGGGAAGGAGAGGGAGAGAGAGAGAAAGAGAGAGTTAGAAAGGGGGAGAGAGAGAGAGGGAAGGACAGAGGGAGAGAGAGAGGAGAGAGTTAAAAAGGGGAACGAGAGAGAGAGAGAGGGGGAAGGAGAGAGGGAGAGAGAGTCTGGCTATTGAAACTGGCCAGTGCAGACAGAGCTGGTTACCCAGAGAGGCCAGACTGCGTTCCCACTGTGAGCTCTCAGTGGTGGAGACGGACCAGCACGTCCTTACCGAATGCTCTAAATGTGGATCCATTACAGTAGAAATGGGTTCTATAGGAAAGTACTGAGCATCTCCCCTGAGTTCCAGCGCCGCAGTGACACTGAGAAACTGCTGTACATATTAGGAGAGAAGAGTGAACTGATCTCACACGCAGCACGATACGTGTCAGCCTGTCACCACCTGAGGGACAACCAGTAAGGATCATCAAACTAATGATTATTGATTATTACATTTTTAGAAATCATCTTGGCTCTTATTTTCTTTTTCCTTTATTGATTAGTAACAACTCTGTAAATAACATCATTTCTAGTACACTAGTCCTACCTATAATATTGTGTAGAATATTGTCTTTCTGTTATCTCTGCTATATTTTGGTTTTTTTTTGCTCGCCGTTTTGGCAACAGTGAATCTTATTACATTCAGGCCAATAAAGCAATGTTGAGCGAGAGAGAGAGACAGATAGACAGAGAGGTAAGGAGTGAGAGAGAGAGAGAGAGACCGAGAGAGAGAGAGACAGAGAGACCTACAGAAAGTGGTAGTGAGAGGATTGTACCATAATGATGAAGGACACAGGGCCAATGAAGCTCCACACGAAGTAGTTGTCCACTCGCAACCAGCACCTACACACACACACACACGCACACACACACACACACACAGAACATCATCTTCTCTACCATCAATCATCTGACAATAACACCCTCAGCCCAGCATGCTGTACACAGCTAATTAATCACAGCCACAACACATTTATTAGACCTAAACCAAAGGAGCTAAAGAGCTTGAAAAGTAGCCAGTTTATCTTAAGACGTTATTACTGCCGTGGCCTTATTACGTTTGATCACGTCTCTCTCTGAAACTGAGGCAATAATGGAGTAATAAGAGTGGAGCTGATCACAACATGTGCTCCTCCATCTTTAGTAGGCTGGAGTCAGAGTCAGAGAGACAGAGTCAGAGTCAGAGAGACAGAGAGTCAGAGAGATAGAGTCAGAGACACAGAGTCAGAGAGACAGAGTCAGAGAGACACAGAGTCAGAGACACAGAGTCAGAGAGACACAGAGTCAGAGAAACAGAGTCAGAGAGACAGAGTCAGAGTCAGAGAGATACAGTCAGAGAGACACAGAGTCAGAGTCAGAGAGACAGAGTCAGATAGTCACACAGTCAGTGTCAGAGAGACAGTCAGTCAGTCAAACACACACCCGCATGTCCAAGTACACCCACCATTAATAATTAATTCCACCTTAACTTCACTCACTCTAAACTTGAACAGCACATCTGACTCCACACTTTTACATAATTTCCTACTACCCCTTTGCCACAGAATTACAAGAAAAAAAATCTATATTGTATGATATTGGCAATAAATCAGGCGTATTTCCCAAGCAAGCGGCATGGCCGACCGGTGTGGATAACCTCCGCGGATAGCGGCCCCCAAACTCTACAACCTGCCCCCCACCTCAACAGCCCCGCCTCCACCCAATCGCCCTGCCCCCACCTCAAAGCCCCGCCCCCACCTCAACAGAAACCCGCCCCCAACTGCCCCAACCCCCACCTCAACAGCCCTACCCCCACCCAATAGCCCCGCCCCCTCATGTCAACACCCCGCCCTGTCCCGCCCCGGCCCCGCGGGACACGTACGCCTTCTTGGTTCCGTAGCTGCGGTAGTCGATGGCGGCGGAGATGCCCACCACCAGGGCGGGGAAGCAGTAGCCACACAGGTAGTAGTACTTCTTACGCGAGTACTCGCTCTCAAACACTTCCACCAGCATGAAGTACAGCTGCACACCCTCAAGACACAGCCAGGAGAACGCGGCCAAGAAGAAGAAGTGGAGGAGGCCAGCAAAGATGGGGCAGGCGATCTGTGGGGGAGGAGGGTGGATGGAGGGAGAGAGAGACAGAGAGTTAAAGATAAAGGCATGGGGAGAGATACACGTTTATTGTAACAAAGCAGACAGTAACCCACTAATCACCATGACACTTAAACTTCCATCATGATTAAAAACAGTGAGAGAGATGGAGGGAGAGAGAGAGAGATGGAGAGAGAGAGAAGAGGAGAGATGGAGAGAGAGAGAGATGGAGAGAGAGAGAGAGAGAGAGAGAGAGAGAGAGAGAGAGAGGGAAGGACACACGACAGGCCGTAAGGTCCTCAGAGCAGATTGTGGATGTGGTGCACAGTCTCAAACATGGATCAACAGCTGGGTTCAGACAGCGGCTGGTCTCACCTCGGAGCGAGCCACCGCGATCAGACACACACCACACCAACTACAACCACGCTACACCAGCTACACCACACCAACTACGAGCTCACCCACCCTCTGTATGGTTGGGGTATATTTAGTGCAGGTCAGCGGAATCCGTTTTAGCTGACGATGACCACGTTAGGCAGCTGGCCAGCGGGACCCACCTGGTACTGGGTCTTGTCGATGCCGATGAGGAAGAGGAGCTCGGCGATGAAGAGGTTGATGCAGAGGTTCTTGTGAATGGTGTTGCGGTCGGTCTGCAGGCCTCGCAGGAAGCAGAAGGTGGAGATGCAGATGGCGAGGCACACCAGCGAGATGACGATCCCCACCCAGGTGATGACGAAAAGGATCAGCTCGTGCATCCGCCCTGGATACTGCCAGGGAGAGAGTGGGGGGAGAAAGATGGAGGAGAGGGGGAGAGAGAGGGAGGGGGAGAGAGAGGGAGGGAGAGAGAGAGGGAGGGAGAGAGTGGGGGGAGAAAGATGGAGGAGAGGGGGAGAGAGAGGGAGGGAGAGAGAGAGGGAGAGTGGGGGGAGAAAGATGGAGAAGAGGGGGAGAGAGAGGGAGGGGGAGAGAGAGGGAGGGAGAGAGGGGGGGAGAAAGATGGAGGAGAGGGGGGGAGAGGGAGGGGGAGAGAGAGGGAGGGGAGAGTGGGGGGAGAAAGATGGAGGAGAGGGGGAGAGAGAGGGAGGGAGAGAGTGGGGGGAGAAAGATGGAGAAGAGGGGGAGAGAGAGGGAGGGGGAGAGAGAGGGAGGGAGAGAGTGGGGGGAGAAAGATGGAGAAGAGGGGGGGAGAGAGGGAGGGGGAGAGAGGGAGGGAGAGAGAGAGGGGGGAGAGAGTGGGGGGAGAAAGATGGAGAAGAGGGGAGAGAGGGAGGGGGGAGAGAGGGAGGGAGAGAGGGGGGAGAAAGATGGAGAAGAGGGGGAGAGAGAGGGAGGGAGAGAGAGGGGGGAGAAAGATGGAGGAGAGGGGAGAGAGAGGAGGGGGGAGAGATGGAGGGAGGGGGGGGAGAGAGAGGGAGGGAGAGAGTGGGGGGAGAAAGATGGAGGAGAGGGGGAGAGAGAGGGAGGGGGAGAGAGAGGGAGGGAGAGGGGGGAGAAAGATGGAGAAGAGAGGGGGAGAGAGAGGGAGGGAGAGAGTGGGGGGAGAAAGATGGAGGAGAGGGGGAGAGAGAGGGAGGGAGAGAGAGGGGGGAGAGAGAGGGAGGGAGAGAGAGTGGGGGGAGAAAGATGGAGAAGAGGGGGAGAGAGAGGGAGGAGGGAGGAGGGAGAGAGGGGGGAGAAAGATGGAGGAGAGGGGGAGAGAGAGGGAGGGGGAGAGAGAGGGAGGGAGAGAGAGAGGGAGGGAGAGAGAGACAAATAAATGTAATAGGGTCACGGCAAGAAAATGACTAACACTCGTGCCTGTGTGAGGATGGGCGGCTTCTTCGGGGGACATATGAATATCCAAGAAAAATGTCCAACTGAAATTGCTGCTGGCTTGTGTAGTTGGATGGTTACAGATGTGTGTGTGTGTGTGAGAGAGAGAGAGAGAGGGAGAGAGAGACAGAGTGTTTAGATTTTTGTCTGTGTATGCACCAAGAAAAGCAGATAAGACAAAAATTTGGAAAGATGGCTAAAGGAGCAGGTGTGTGTGTGTGTGTGTGTATGTGTGTGGGCATGTGTGTGTGTGTCTGTGTCCCTACATCGGGCTCATGCTGCACCATCAGCACGGCGAAGTTGGTAAGGTGTGAGCAGGAGCAGGTGGTGTGTGTGCTGTTGGTGTCCAGTAGCCTACAGCCCTGAGACGACCAGTGACCCGTCATGGAGCGCTCCGAGTAGTTCCAGAAGGAGCAGTTGGGACTGAAGTGGTTCTCCAGCTACAGGCGTGCACACACACACACACACACACACACACACACACACACAAAGACACACAAACACTTTTATAGGCATGACAGTACTTATTGTCAATGTTCTGATCAAAAATGCTGCAGCAGAAAGATCTCAGTAAGACCACATGGACCCAGAGATGCTCAGGTGTGTGTGTGTGTGTGTGTATGATGCTCAGGTGTGTGTGTGTGTGTGTGTACCTGTAGGTGTTTCAGGGTGAAGACCACAGGCACGGTTAGGAACACGCGGCTGGACTCTTTGTTGATCGATGCGGCGATTACGTGTGTGTTGACGGCTAGGCTCCGCCCCCCGGGGCCAGGCTCCACCTCCATCTTTACGGTGGCGTTCTCAGTGGAGAGGAAGGAGCCCAGATTCTTATAGAGCATGAAGACCACCTTCACCTGACCTAGAGGGAGAGAGAAAGGGAGAGGGAGAGGGCAAGAGAACAGTGGAGTGAGGGAGTGAGAGAAAGAGAGCGTGAGAAGTGGAGGGGGGGAGGGGGAGGAGAAGTGGCAGCGAGATACAAATCGAGAAGCTGAGAAACCAAGATAGTGTTAAGAGCTGACAGGAGGACGGGATTAAGAGGGAGTGAGATGGAGTGAGACGGGGCGAGACGAGGTGAGACGAGGTGCGGCCGCGAGGCCGAGCGGACCCTAGACGGATGGGAGAGATCATTTCATTTTTACTGCCGGGGGCGAAAAAGAAAAAAGGGAAGTAAATTTAACACAGGAGCCAACAGCCCCCCCGCCCCCCCGCCCCCGCTCCCCCCAACTCCCTCTTATTATTCCACATGAATATTTCATGCGCGGTTGTTTCAGTCGTCCTAATCTCTCTCCCGCTGCCAGGCACAGTGCCGGCCCGAAACAGAGGGGGGAAAAAAACACACAGGAGAAAGGCGAGGCGCGAGCGGAGGAGGCGCGAGCGGAGGAGGAGATGGCGGCGGAGCGGGAGAGGAGCGCGAGAGGACGCAAGTGCCGTGGACCCAAAGGCGATGGCAATCTACACGCCTCCTCGGATATTCTATTAGCGCTGCCGTTAAGAAACCATCAGGAAAGAAATTACCTCAGCGCTTTTCTTAACCTGATTAGACTGTTATTATCGGGCCGTAATTGCGTAAACCAGGCCTGGGAATTGGGCTGAGCCGCAGTAAGCAGGAATGCCGACACAGGGCCCAATTGTCTATCACTGGCTCCGGAACTTTCTGGGTTTAGTTTAACGAGAATGACTCCTGTTTAGCTCGTTATATACGTCTATTATATCCTCGCCGGGGTAGTTACTCAAAAAAAGTAATCCGTTACAAATGAGCAATTACTTCCTACAAAGTGCGTCGGGATTACTTTACTCATTACTTCCTGGGAAATGTAATCACACTACCCATTTACTTCAGTGTTACTCTGGAAAACCATTACAAACCTGAAGCAACTGGAAAATATAGAGCTGACAGCTAATAGTCCTTTCAGTGCTTTATTAAGGAAGAGCTAATTAGTCAAATAAATTAGGCACATCATATCACATAAAAGGCAATATAAAAGTTTTATAGCATGCTGTCTGATTAGATGTTTTGACA
The DNA here is from genome assembly GCA_020368025.1 of Brachyhypopomus occidentalis. Classification (NCBI taxonomy): domain Eukaryota; kingdom Metazoa; phylum Chordata; class Actinopteri; order Gymnotiformes; family Hypopomidae; genus Brachyhypopomus; species Brachyhypopomus occidentalis. Next base: position 5,335,151 of record JAGXOD010000107.1, read on the forward strand.
GGAAGGTTGTTTCAGGCTTCACAGAAATGTTTCAAACTTTATCTTTAGTTCTTTCGAAATAAGAAGAGAATCCCCAAAAATGCTCACATCCACAATTCACATACCGCAACCTCGCTGTAGCAGCTGTAACACAGTCTGCTGTAGCAGTTAGCTATAATGCTATCAGCTGTAACACAGTCTGCTGTAACACCGTCTGCTGTAGCTGTAGCAGTTAGCTATAAAGCTATCAGCTGTAACACAGTCTGCTGTAACAGTTAGCTGTAGCAGTTGGCTGTAATGCTATCAGCTGTAACACAGTCAGCTGTAGCAGTTAGCTATAAAGCTATCAGCTGTAACACAGTCCGCTGTAGCAGTTAGCTGTAGCAGTTGGCTGTAATGCTATCAGCTGTAACACAGTCAGCTGTAGCAGTTGGCTGTAATGCTATCAGCTGTAACACAGTCTGCTGTAGCAGTTAGCTATAAAGCTATCAGCTGTAACACAGTCAGCTGTAACACCGTCCGCTGTAGCAGTTAGCTGTAATGCTATCAGCTGTAACAGTCAGTTGTAACACCGTCCGCTGTAGCAGTTAGCTGTAATGCTATCAGCTGTAACACCGTCCGCTGTAGCAGTTAGCTGTAATGCTATCAGCTGTAACAGTCAGCTGTAACACCGTCCGCTGTAGCAGTTAGCTGTAATGCTATCAGCTGTAACACAGTCAGCTGTAACACCGTCCGCTGTAGCAGTTAGCTGTAATGCTATCAGCTGTAACAGCTGTAACACCGTCCGCCGTAGCAGTTAGCTGTAATGCTATCAGCTGTAACAGTCAGCTGTAACACAGTCCGCCGTAGCAGTTAGCTGTAATGCTATCAGCTGTAACATTGTCAGCTGTAACACATTTGTTATTTGTAACTCCCCCACCCCCCATGTGCCATGTAAGCAGTGTAGTTACATACCGGAGGGAAAGGGTGGTGATGAAAGAGCAGAGAGGGATGGAGAGAGGTGGAGAGAGGTGGGGAGAGGTGGAGAGAGGTGGAGAGAGGTGGGGAGAGGTGGGGAGAGGTGGAGAGAGGTGGAGAGGGAGTGGTGACTGACCGTTGCGGCTGTACTGTTTGACCGTGGAGGCGGGCAGCTGAATACTACTGTCACTGGGGATGTTCTGAGGAAAGGCCAGATCCTTCAGCTCCACCTCCGTGTTCATTATATCACACACACACACACACACACACACACACACACACACATGTGCACACACACACACACACACACACACACACACATGTGCACACACACACACACACACACACACACACACATGTGTGCACACACACACACACACACACACACATGCGTGCACACACACACACACACACACACGCGTGCACACACGCATGTCCCATATGAATGCGCACACACGTGTGCACAAACACACCCATGCACGCACACAAATGCACAAACGCACACACACACACACACGCACAGTTAGTGTATTGTATTGTATTCATATATAATATATGATACATAGTTATGATATTTTAGAACATACATTCATAAACAATATGCACACAGACACACAGGGACAGTGTAAACACATATTCACAGACACACACACACACACACACACGAGTTAGTGTTTCAAACACCTGTTCACCAACCCACACAACACACACCCAAGCAACCAAACACACCCACACACACACAGGAGTCTTAAGCTCCGATGTGCACCTACACACCCAAACACCTCCACGTGGAAAGCGTGTCATGCACCTACGTGCAGACGCACCCAGGACCCTCCCTCACCGAGGTTGGCGGCGTGGTCTGTGAAGCTGTTGCCGTACATATTGTTGGCGAGCAGGAAGGCTCCCTTCTCCATGACGTCCAGCAGCAGGGTGGCGGTGTGAGCCTGCTCCGTGCTGTTCATGTCCCGCCACGACTCCAGTGCCTCGGCACGCAACAGATTATCCACCGTCTGGACCACCGCCTGCACACACACACACACACGCACACACACACGGCGAAGAAACCCCATAAAGGCACGCGTGCACATGAGCACACATACGGGCAGAGATGCACACATATGCACGCAAACATGTCCGCACGCTCATGCTCACACACACACACGCACGCACGCAATCATCACACACACACACACACACACACACACACACACACATGCAGTTAAGATGCAAACAGATGTGCAAATAGGTTGATACTGGATGCTGGGAACTAGCTTGGGTACTTCAACACCTCAACAGGCCTCTCAAATCAAGGCTCTCATCAGCGGACGCTGGCCCGGTTTGCCCTACCAAATCACTCCATTACAAACGTCACTCGAGGCCACACAGACGTGGCCCTCAGAGCAGCTGGAGAGCACCTGGCACCTTCACAGTGGCCCTGGGCTCCTGCACGACGTGCCAGGAGGGCCCACACACACACACACACACACACACACGCATCGCCTCCCAGCCCCCCAGCAGAGCCAGAGCTATGAGTCATAGCTTAAACGGGCACTCCGCCATAAAGAGCAAATTGCGCCGAATGAGAGAGAGAGACAGAGAGAGAAAGATAGAGAGGGGGAGAGAGAGAGCGAGAGAGAGAGAGGGGGAGAGAGATATTGAGACAGATCCACAGAGAGAGGGAGAGAGAGGAAGAAAGGAAGAAACAAAAGAAAGATGGAGTGACAGCACAGCGCATTACCTGAATGTACGCGCGGCAGGTCCGCTCCCTCTTCTGCAACTGTAGAACACACACACACACACAGTTTCAGAGTACTTTATGTAGTTTTGAATTCAGTGTGTGTGTGTGTGTGTGTGTGTGTGAGACGTGTGTGTGGAACCTTGTTATAGTTCCTGGCTGCGGACTCCTTGTTCCCCGGTCTGAGGGCCTGCAGCTGTGCGTCCAGGATGTCCAGCAGCTGTTCGATGAGGCGCACCGAGGAGCTGACGTCACCGGCGTGGACGCGCCCCCTCGTGTGGTTCACCAGCTCTCCAGCGATGTTCGCTGCATTCTCCCCACTCTTAATCTACACACACACACACACACACACAGCCATGTGTAAGCCCCGCCCACCTGCTGGGCTTTGTGTGTGACAGGACTTATGGGGGGGTCACGTCTGGGCCAGCTCAACCCTGCAGAGGGGCTCTTAAGATGAGTGACTAATCCACCTCCCATTAGCACAGGGCGCTAACTCCAGCTCTGAGCAGGTCTCCTGCAGCTCTGCACTTCCTGTCGCTAAACCAGCGTCTCAGAAAGGAAAACACACCCCCCCCCCCCGTGTGTGTTACTAAGGCGATAAGGCACCTTTGACAGAATGCGTATGGGGTAATTTCTAATAAGGTAGCGAAAACATGAGTGAAAGTAAACATAATTACAGGGACCGCATGAAAAGATTTAAATGTGAATTCATTCATGTTTTTTTTTACTTTACACTGCTGAGATGAGGGGCAAGGGGAGGGGGCACGGAGGGGTCACGGAGGGGTCACGGAGGGATCACACAGGGGTCGAAGAAACAGCACAGGCGCGGAGATTGCCTGGCCGTCTGCCCCACTACAGAAGAGTATGTGGAGCCGTTCCTCCACAGTTCTAACCCCCCCCAACACATCCATCCCCGAATGGCGAGCTCTCAGCAGGGCATCAAGGCCCTGGTGTGACCCTGCCGCCTTCCTGCTGGGACGTTAGCATTTTTTAGGGGTGATGTGAGCCCAGGACAGGATGCATGTACCTTCTGGGCCACCTGGTTGACCCACGGAGAGGTGCAGTTACTGAGGTCAGGACCCCGGGGGTTCCACTGGACAGGGGTCCATAAGCAGTGGAAAGAGGCGATGCCTGAGGAGAAGAGAGAGGGAGAGAGAGAGAGAGAGAGAGGGAGAGTGAGAGAGAAAGTTAGAGCTCGTGCATGTCAGCGATCGTGTGGGAACAAAGCTGAGTTCATGTGGTGGACACCAGCCACCATACACCAGAGGCAGCAGAGAGGGCAGACAGGGCTGGGCTCACGGCCCCTCTCTGACCTCCACACAGCACCAGGAAGCCTCTCTCCCAGCCGGCAGGAGGACCCCACGGGGGAGACGCCTCCCACCGGGGCCTGCTGCCTGCCGCCATCCACAAATGCCTCCGTTGAGCAGAAGAAGACGGGGTTTAAATGGCAGACACAACCAGCATTCAAACGCCACAGGAACAAGACAAGCCCGTCCACAAAAGATGTTCCAGGACACAGTGATTCAGCCAGATGCTAATTTACTGTGTCTGTCATTTCAGAAGGAGAAAAACAAAAAGCAGAGAAAATGGCTCCTCTCTCTCTCTCTCTCTCTCTCCTGTCTCTCATCTCTCTCCTTTCCTCTCCTCTCTCTCTCTTCTCTCAACCTCTCTCTCTCCTCTCTCATCTCTCTCTCCTTTCCTCTCCTCTCTCTCTCTTCTCTCAACCTCTCTCTCTCCTGTCTCTCATCTCTCTCTCCTCTCTCTCTCTCTCATCTCTCTCTCCTTTCCTCTCCTCTCTCCCCTCTCCTCTCCATATTCTGAGGAGATGGAGGAGTGATCAGCTGGATATTAGCGTCATCACCTCCATCACACCACTACACCACTCACCTCCATCACACCACTACACCACTCACCTCCATCACCCCTCCATCACTCACCTCCATCACACCCCCACCACTCACCTCCACTTCTCCTCCACCACTCCATTCACCTCCATCTCGCCTTCACCACTCCACTCATCTCCATCAGTCCTCCACTATAGTTTGAAGCCTGTCGGCCTGGTGGTGGGAGGGGTTGCAGTTGTCTGGTTGGCACTGCTGGGTTATCTGGGACCGCCTACTCTGGTTTGAACATCAGCTTGCCAAAGTCTTCCTTTCATGTGAGTGTTCCCAGTGGCTAAGTGCACTGGGGAACGTGGGTAGGACCACAGAGAGGCCGGGAATGCATGCACGCACACACACACACACACACACACGCGCGCTCGTGAATGCCATTTACACCATCGGGAACTCATGAATCGCCCACGCATGCATACACACACTTAAACCCTCCGCCAGTCGCGCACAGGCACAGACAAAAGACCCGTCTCAAGGACAGTCCTTCGCCGCTCCGTGCGAGGAACACTTCCGCCCACTCGCCACACCACCTTCAGGAGACTTCCAGCGGCGCGGCTTCCTGCACGCGAACACCGTCCCCACCGCTAACAACGGCTTTTATTCCTACGTCAGGGAAGCTTTGTTCCGCCGTCCTGCGTCTCCTCCTCATCACCCGCCCACTCTCTTTGTCTGTCCATCTCGGACTGTGGCAGAACAGGCCCCTCCCCTCCTCCCCGGTGACACGCCCCCCCACTGGCTACTACTAACAAGCGCACGGATATCCTGGAGGCGACACACGCCACATTTCCAGGAAGCATTCAAGCCAGGAGATATTTAACGGGGACTCTTTTTTATGAGAAACTCTTTTTTTTTTTCAGAACTTGTGCACATACATTTGGGTATCTGGAGCGCTTGCCAACCCTCAAACTGGGAAATAATACAACCCAGTCAGTTTCCTGTGGGCTGCCTAGGTCATAAAACATGGAACTCAACAAGCCGTTCAGAGTTGGCTCCCCTTCCTACGTCCCTGTCCTACTCTCAGAGCTACACCGCCCCCTCCATCTATCTCCACCCACGGCTTGAGAGCTACCTTTTGCGAAGGTGCGCCAAACCCGGTAGCGTTATGTGGAAGCTAAGAGCAGAGCCCGGCCCTATACGATCCTCAGCCTTACAGAACAGCCCAGCCAAACCGCTATACCGACCCTCAGCCTTACAGAACAGCCCAGCCAAACCGCTATACCGACCCTCAGCCTTACAGAACAGCCCAGCCAAACCGCTATACCAGCCTCAGCCTTACAGAACAGCCCAGCCAAACCGCTATACCGACCCTCAGCCTTACAGAACAGCCCAGCCAAACCGCTATACCGACCCTCAGCCTTACAGAACAGCCCAGAACAGCCCAGCCAAACCGCTATACCGACCCTCAGCCTTACAGAACAGCCCAGCCAAACCGCTATACCGACCCTCAGCCTTACAGAACAGCCCAGCCAAACCGCTATACCGACCCTCAGCCTTACAGAACAGCCCAGCCAAACCGCTATACCGACCCTCAGCCTTACAGAACAGCCCAGCCAAAACGCTATACCGACCCTCAGCCTTACAGAACAGCCCAGCCAAACCGCTATACCGACCCTCAGCCTTACAGAACAGCCCAGCCAAACCGCTATCCATGAGTTGAATGAGGTGAGGTGGGGGCACCACACAGATTGTCACCAAATGAAATGATTTAATAACGTTGTTAATGTTAATAAGTACATGATGTTTAAACACTATAATAACTGGTAAACATACATTACCACAAGTTATGAGGTGTTGGCAGACAATCCTACCCCTGCTTGGCTCAGTGACAGGTCCTGTTGCCGAGAAACTGGTACTGGCTGTTAGCTACGTTTGACATCAGGTTTTCCTGGTGTAGTGGAATAGCTTCATGATTTCATGGCTATTTGGATTTATGTAAATGCTAGATACCTATATTTTTATTAAAAGGCACATACACAGCCACCACAACCAGCAAGACCATAAAACCTTAGCCAACATACAAAAGAGACATCAAGCTAGTAACTAACAATTCCAAAATGACTTATTGTACCCTTGACTGTCAGACCTATTCTGGAGCCTCTTTCTGCTCATATGTTTTCTGTGGCAGCCATGTTTCTTCCAGGGTTCATGCTCAACTGCTGCCATGGTAGCGAGAAGCTGTACAGGTCACAGAACAATGGAGTGGGCGGAGCCGTGGCTCATTAACATCTAAAGGAACAGGCAGTCTGAGTGGCTGCTCCGTGCAGGGCTGGATGAAGCTTAGCCTGAAGCTGGATGAAGCTTAGCCTGAAGCTGGATGAAGCTTAGCCTGAAGCTAGATGAAGCTTAGCCTGAGAAGGCCATTGAAGTGAAGATCCAGGTGCCATTTTGACCAAATCACGTCACACCTCCACTCACCCAGCGAGCCTTTGGGGCAGGGCCTGTCCACGGTCTCGCCCCTCTGGGTGGTGGGCCACTGCACACCCCTCGCCACGCTGGCCTCGCATGCCTGCGTCTCGGGGCCCTGGGGAGGCCGCGGCGGCCGGCGGGTCACGGGCACCGTGGCCGTGATGGGCCGCAGGTCCGGCGCCTTGTTGATGGCCCCGATGGGGTGAGAGGTCGGGGGCAGGGGGCGGGTGGTAGATGCGCTGGAGGCCGGGGTGGAGGTCCTCGCTGGGGTGGTGCTGGCTATCTGCGTGGTGGCCAGTGGCCCTGAGAAACGGACAGATAAACAGAGAGAGAGAGAGAGAGAGAGAGAGAGTGCATGAGGTGAGAGCTGAGGAGAACCGTTTCCGAGCACTCCAAACTGGAGGCGAGCGAGCGTTTCAGGGTGCAGCCGGAGAGGAACAAAGATGGGGGAGGTGTGTGTGCATTTGGTGTCTCACACAAGTGCAAATCCAGCAGCTAGTCAGACAGACACGTGAGCAGCAGCAACGCCTGGGATGCTCTCATTTACGTTTGTCACTGCTTTGGGTCGACGTCTCCGAGCTCTCTCTGGAGAGCCCGAGTGTGTCTATGTGTGTGTGTGTGTGTGTGTGTGTGTGAGAGAGAGAGTGAGAGACAGAGGGAATAGAGAAGAATGAATAATTGATCAGATAGCAGATATTTCACAGCAATAGGAGTAAGTCGTTAGCGACCATTGTTAATAAAGACGCGCAGACAACGAAGCGTAAGTATCAGAAGCACAGAGGGAACATTAACAGCCACAGACCGATGTATCAACCTGTCTGTCACTCGCCGAGCTCTGTCTCACACTACTTCTCTCACACGCTCCTGTCTGATTCAAGTTCAGGGGGTTTACTGCCATGACGAATGTTCTAGTTTCAAAAGCTTGAAGGTTCCGGTATGAAAACGCGACTACGTCTCCGTCTTTCCTACCGCCGCCCCTCCCAACTCGCCCTCCCACCCCACCCACGTCTCCATCTTTCTCACCCGTGGTCGGGTCCGGCGGCCCAAACTCCAGCGGGTAGCGGAGAACGTTGTAGTTGTTCCACACGTAGAGCTGGTTGTCGCGTGGGTTGTAGTCCACCGAGGAGATGTACTGGTACGGGTTGGGGAAGCTGATGTGGACTGGCTCCTCCTGGTTGCGGTTGGTGTTGTAGGCGTAGAGCACAAGGTCGCCACCCGCCTCGCTGTCGTCGTCCTGGTAGACGGAGCGCACGGCATACAGCACGCCGCACGCCATGAAGGCGTTGGACGCCAGCCTCTTATCGAAGCTCGTCTCCCACGTGCCCTCGAAACGCAGGGTGTACGGGTTCACCTGTCGGCGACACAGCGAGGCGGCAAGAGACACGTCAGCACCGCCACGTGGCCTGCAGCTTTGACACGCCACTGTATTTTGGTCTTAGTGCAAAGATAAACAGCCAAAAAGGTGCGTCATAGGATACACAAACGATTGAGTCATTAAGCAATAGTTAACAACACTTTCAGTGTGACCTCTTCAACGCTGTCTGAGTGAAAAGATACTTTCAAACTATGATGAGTCTTCGGAGTGGACTGAAGTGGTGCTAATCTGTGCCGGAGGTCTCAGGAAGTGATGTAGACAGACTCTCGGGACAGGACTGTGAGAACAATGCTGATAAATGAAACCTTGTGCAGAAATTACCCCAAATATGCCATGTTCTCACACACACACACACACACACACACACAGCTGTGTATGGGGCGTATTCGCTGCACACACCTGACTGACCACCAGGCGGCCGTTGTTGGCCTCGGTGGCGTAGATGACCCACAGGCCGTTCTCGTCCACGGCCAGGTCGATGTCGGACTTGCCGCCCCAGCGGTACGGCGAGGTGTCGTGGTAGTTGGCGTTGGTGACGATGGCCTCGCCGCTCTTGATGCGCGTGCGCAGGTCGTACTTCACGATGTTGCGCGTGCGCTCCTTGTTGTAGAAGACGGCGCCGTCGTACACCACGAAGCCCGTGCCGTCCACACGGTTCGGCAGCCTGGGAAACCGTGGCGGGAATGACAACGGCTGTGCCAGCAGCTCTTTTACACACTAAAACCGCAACATTTCAGCGTATGCAAAATCCTCTCTACACATCTTCTCTTTACTGATCTACCGACCAAAGAGAAAGAAGCCGACATTAATATCTCAGGTCTGTATGTGTGCGCGGAGGGACCTGGTCCTACAGCAAACCTGCAGATCTAATTTAACTTCACCGCAGAACAAATCTAGTAAGGTTGGAAAGTTCTGTGTGTAGTCCAGAGCCAGAAGACTTCAGCCCCTGGACACACACTCTCCTCTGTAGGCTGAGACAGTCTGGCCTCAGATCAACTGTTTGTCCTCAGACTGCTTCACTAAGCTCGACTTACATAACTGAAAACAACTGGAACATATGCTTCAAGCCAGCCCAGTTACATAAATATATAACAAATAGACAAGCCAAAGATTTCTGAAGAATATATTCATATACATTTACATTTTATGAGGGCTTCAGCAAAAACTCAACTGTCTCGATATTATAATATCAACCGAATAATGATCTGCATTCGTTTTTAATAAGCAATGAAGAAACAGTCCACAGCTGATGACCACTCCTGAAATGACCACTCCTAGTGGACAGTGTTTGGGGCGAGTGGTGTTGATTTCAGCTGTGGAATTGTGGGTGGAGAGGAGGGCTCACTTGTAGGTGGTGGTGGCGCGGTTCTGTCTGAGGTCGTCCCACGAGGCGTACTCGTAGAGCATGTCGGTGCGGTACGGCGTCCAAGGCATGACGTACAGCCGGTCGCCGGACTGCAGGGGGTCCTTACACCACGCCCCCGACTGATGCTCCACCTCCTGCAGCGAACTGGCCGGCTGGACCCGCAGCAGAGTCCCGGGACACACAAAGACTGGAGAAACGGAGAGAGAGAGAGGGGGGGGGAGGGGCATGGGAGGAAGGTAGAGACAGACAGAAAGAGACAGAGGGTGGAAGACAGGGGGAAGGGAGGGAGAGAGAGAGAGAGAGAGTGGGGGAAGGGGGAGAGAGACAGATGAAAGGGTATGAAGAGATAGCACAGACAGAAAAATAGAAGCGAGGAAGAGGGAAAAGTGGCAGAAAGGGAGAGGATACAGGGAGGGGGCAGAAAGGGAGAGGATAAAGGGAGGGGGCAGAAAGGGAGAGGATAAAGGGAGGGGGCAAGAAAGGGAGAGCAGCAACAGATTAAAAAAGTGGAGAAACCAGACAGTGGGGTAAAAGAGCAGAGAAAGGGCAATAACAGAGGGAGACAGGTAAAGGATGAGGGCAGGTGCGGTCATGGCGGAAGATGTGAAGGGTTAGAATACAAATTCAGAGGGAAGAGCGAGAGAGAGAAGGGAAGGAGAGAAAAAGGAAGACAGAAAGAAATTGGAGAGAAGGCATGAGATAAATGGCTCTTCTTCAAATGGGCGAATGTAAGAATGTAAATGCTGGTTAGTTGGGGATGTGTTGGGTTGTGCTGAGCTGGGGGGGGGGGTGTGGGGGGGTTATAATGGATGAGGGCTTTCTGTCTGCTGGGTGTTGGGCACTGCCGGGGCGGGGAGTGCTTCGCTCCTGGCCCAGTTCCAGTTCTGTCAGACGGGGCTATTCCGGGTGGCTCTGCGCCCAGCCCAGGCAGCAACGGAGCAGCCGATAAGGAATTCTAGAGTTCTGTCTCACTCTGGAGCTCTGCAACAGTGGCGGTACACATCCGGCCTGCACTGTGCTTAAAAACCAAGACACTCGGCATGGCTCAGATGCCTTGAAGACACACACAAGCGTGCGCAAGTGCATGCACACACACACACACACACGTGTGCACACTGACATGCTGTGCCCTCTATATCTGTGCTACGAAGGAGGCGATTCACATGGGAGCAGTGTGAATTAGCTAGCTGACGTATATTCACACTTTCAGCCTTAGGCTCGTGGGAGGGCCCTGGAGGACCTACCTACTGCTGAGAGGAGAGGGGAGAAGGGAGAGGAGGAGAGGAAAGGAGGTGGAGGGGAGGTGTGGGGTGAAGGGAGGGGAGGACAGGAAAAGAGGAGGGGAGGAGAAAGGCCCAGGCCGTGTGCACGAGGGAGGAATGCCTCGCGAAAAGGCAAGGGGAAAAAAAAACTGGCGGGGATTTCCAGCCTAAAGCTCCCGTGGCCGTAGCGCGCGCTTTAGAACTCCGCGGGGTCTTACACTAATCGATTTTAAAAGCTGCTTGTGAATATAACAGTAAGTCGTAAGTGGACCATACACACGCGCACACTAAAACATTACGGCCAGGTCTTGAGCGCGAGCCCTACACTCATAAAGCTCCGACACTCACCGGATCTCTCTCGTACAGTAACTGACTTCCGTGACAATCATAAATAACGAATTGCGATCTTCAGGCATATAATACAGTGCTTACAACATTAAGGAGAACCTTGCAGATGGAGTTTAAATGTTTTATTGTCATGGGATCTGTTTCTGTCTTTTTCGAGGCCTACGGGTTTTTGCTCTTTTTAGGATGTATGAGTAGATGGCGGAATCAGCCAGTTAAACGACTCGCCGAGGGCAGCGGAAGAAGTGAACGGACATTAGGACTTGGCTACTGTCTTCATGACTAGAGAAACAAACAAACAAGAAATACAAAGTACATTTTAATGTTATTCGTGGCTTTTTTTCTTTAAAGTTTTAACCATATGCTAATTATTTCAGTACGAACGCAGCTTTTCTTCTCGGTAACGCTGCACGAACTTTCTTTGATTTTCGGACCCTCTGCTCTTTAGTCATTACGCTCAAATTAGACCATACTATAAACCAAGAAAACCATTCATGGGGGTGAATTTCTCTCCTGCAACGCGTCCATACTGTTTTACATAACGACTAAAGAAAGGCAGCCATTTGGACAAAGAGCCAAAATGTATCTGTCCGCGTGAAAAAGAAAGGGGGATCGCGCGTCTCAGAACCGTTTTACCGACGTTTACATCTCCTAATATCTCGCATCAGACTTGCACACTTCAGAGAGTTGGAGCGATTCTGAACTAAATTAGATTTTAAAACCACCAAGGGACAGAACTGGCTCCAGCGACTAAGAGCTTGCTGCCCGTACGCATTTCATCACGCGCCCTTCCTCCATTACCGGCAAATGAAACAGCTGGAGTCGCCTTTTTAAAAAAATCGCTTTATAACAAGTTTTAATGTTTTTATTATAATTGCATTTCTCTTTTCACTGTCATAACGTTTTACTGTTTTCTTTTTCTGAAACTCCGATTTTTTTGTTTTGTGTTTATTTTTCGTTTTCGTTCATCTCCGTGTTGTTTCGCTCCAGCGGAGAAGGCTGTTATTATTCAAAGTATCAATCTTTTGGCATCGAACCACTGCCAGATTTGCTGTGTATTGTGCTAAGTATTTACATAATATCCATAACAAAAACGACTGCAGTTCGTACTGAAACCTATGCAAGAGAAATTCACACTGGTGACCATGAACCAATGAGAACGCAGAAATGGTAGACGCGCCTGCAATCTGCGCGTGGTCATGATGCATCCATCGAATACCAAATGAGAGCGGACTCTCCAAGGCAACACGGATATTATTAGATTTTAGCGAGAATAAGGCATGTGCACCTTCCACAGAGAGGAGCGAAATGGCAGAGCACGCTACAGTACAGTGACCTGCTCTATGTAGGTGACCCATGACGAATGAACATACTGTGTGGGAGAAGAACTGGGACAGATCCAGCACTCTCTCTTTCTCTCTCTCTCTCTTTCTCGCTCTCTCTCTCTCTCTCTCTCTCTTTGTGTCTCACCATCTCTCTTACACACACACATACAAACTGAGGTGCTCTCTTGATCTCTTATACACACACACAGACACACACACACACACACAGACCAGTGTGTGCTAGACTAGTACTAGACTCTATTATGCACACATGTGCGCACACACACACACACACCCCGAGGTCAGCCAGAGTGCGTTCTCTGGATCCTGCTCTTCATCACAGGTAAGGGTTGTAAACAGTGACGGAGGGATATTGCCCCTGCCGTTGGCCGGGGGGTAACTGTGGTTCAGGCCTGCCAGAGAGCTGTGCATGCTGAGTGACCAGGCCAGTGCTTCCTTCATGCAGTATTCATGTGGACAACTCCAGTCTGGGCTTCTGTCAGGAGCTCCCACATGCTCCTCTGTGCTACAGAGATTAATTAAGCTTGACCTGTGCTTTTCCAGTTGTCCTCATGTGTATTTTACACCTCTCGCACTCTCTCACTTTCTCTCACTCCCTCTCTGACTCTCACTCTCTCTCTCTCTCTCTCTCTCTCTCTCTCTCTCTCTCTCTCTCTCTCTCTCTCTCAGGTTTGGTCATCTAAGTAGCACTACTGGGATTCCATTACCTGCACAAACCAGTGGAACAAATCTAACCCCAAGCACCGTGCGTCTCTACTGTGCCAAGCCCGCCCTCTGCTAGGGGTAAATAAGGAAGTCCACCACCCCCCACCTCTTTTATTCTCATGTGAGCTGAGGGGCATGAGCAATGTCCATCTACCCCACCCCCCACCCCCACCCTCTCATCCCTCACTGCATGTGCTGCAGACACTGATCCCCTGGGAAAGATGAGCATAAGGATGGGTGTAGGCATGGGCGTGGCCATACCCAGGCCCCGCCCTCTTTGCTAACGCCCTAGCGCACGGGTCCCCGAACCAACCCGCCCGGGAAACGCGCCGTCTGGTAAAGACCGCTCACCGTTAGCGCCTACACCGCCTTAACGGCAGCCTCGCCAAATCTGTCCGTGGTTAAAAATGAGGGAATGGGAAGGGAGTTATTGCCCATGGTGAGGAACATCTCTGTGGAGGGTGGTGTGTGTGGGTGTGTGTTTGGCACTGGCTGGGCAGCGGGTGTGTATGGATGTTTTGCCTTTGTTGTCTGTGGAGTATACAGACTCGCTCACATTCAGACCTGTAGCAGCACGACTGGGCTGCTGAGAGCATGCTGATCTAATTGAATCCTGCACCTGCTCCTGGCAGGTGCGCAGAGCAGCCAGCAGGGGGCAGTGTGCTGCACAGTGCACGGCACCTTCCACTAGGCAGAATGGGAAATTGTGCATGCTGGTGTGTGCGTGGATTTGGGTGTGGGTATGGCTGCGTGTATCTGTCTCTGTGCATGTGGGAGTCTTTGTGTGCGTGTGTATGTGTGTGTGTGTGTGTGTGTGTGTGTGTGCGTGCGTGCAATTGTTTGCATGGGTATGCATGCCTGTGTACATTTGTATGCATGAGTGTGTGTGGGTTGGAGGAGAAAAAGAGACAGAAGGAGGCATAGCAGAGAGTGCTGTTATGTGTGTGTGTGTGTGTGTGTGTGTATGTGTGTGTGTATGTGTGTGTAAGCAGAGGAAGGAAGAGGGATGAACACGGAGAAAGGTCAAGGGTTATTCCTGTGGAATGAGAATTAGGAGTGCGTTAATCTGGCAGAGACTAGATCCGAGATTACATTCTGCCTGCTTTTAGACAGCAAGGAGTTTAAGACAGAACGTCTGCTGTAGGAACACATGTACACACACGTACACACACGTACACATGGGCAAACAAACATATAAAATATACACACAAACACACACAAACACACACAAATACACACGGACACACACGTACGCACTCAAACCAAAGCCTGTCACCCTGCTGGTTTGTACTACTATATTAGAATTGGATAAAATCAATGAGGGTAGACAACAAGAGTGTGTGTGTGTGTGCATGCGCGTTTATGGGTCTTGATCATTCTCTGTGTGAAGAGTCCTGACTGGTGGCACTGCTGTCTGTGAGGTAAACATCAGAACCTGGAAGAGCTCTGCTATATCCTGATTAAGGGAGGCGGTGTGCTTGTGAGGCTCCTCTCTGTCTCGTTGTCTCTCTGTGAGTGTGTCTCCCTGTCTCTGTCTCCTTCTCCCGCCCTCCCTGTCTCTGTCTCTGTCTTTCTCCTCAGGGTAAGGTCTCCCTGTTGTACTGTCTGTCCAGAACGGTTTATCTGTATCTGAGTTCCTCTCATTGAAATTCATGACCACCTGCGTAAGCCTTGGCTCTTTAGTTTTAACAACACTCTCTCCCTCTCTCACACACACAAATACACACACACACACACAAATACACACACACACATGCACAAACGAAACCTCCAGCTCTTCTGGTGCATATGGGGACTGACTTCCCCTGGTCACACTATAAAACATACACAATAGAGAGTACACACACACGTGTGTGTGTGTGTGTGTGTGTGTGTGCAGGCTCTCTCTAACAATGGCAGGTCCTGAGCACGAAAGAGGCACATTCCCAGAATCCATAATCTGTCAATTAATCAATCCGTAAACCTTCGTGTGTTAATGAACAAAGAACCGCTGGCAATACAAATCCGCTACGGTTAATCCAATCAGCAGACAGGGGGAATAATTAGCAGCAAAGAGAAAGGCAGGAGAGAGGAGAGGAAGAAGAGATGAGTGAGGGAGAGAGTGAGAGAGATAGGGCGAGTGAGAGGTGGAGGAGGAGAGAGAGAGGTGGAGGAGGAGAGAGAGAGAGGTGGAGAATGCAAGCTGGTTTTGGGAAAACGTGCTGAAGCAGGAAGGCATCAAGGGGGGTGGGGCCACAGGACAGAGTGAAATGGCAGCTTGGGGGCGCTAGAGATGCAGCAGCGATCTCAGTGCAGTGATGCACATCCATACAGACATCTAGAAGTAGGCAGTATGGAGGATTATGGCAAGGGTACTTTATGGGATAGAGGATTATGGGAAGGGTAGTTTGGACACAAACGTGAAAGACCTGTAGTTCAGAGTAGGGCAGCACATGGGGCTGCTAGCCTGACACTGGCATCTGGTTGGAGGCGGAGTTAGCTGGGCTGATCTGATTCCAGTTAGTCCCAGTTAGTCCCAGTTAGTCCCATTTAGGCCTGGGGCCTCAACACTCAGAAAACAGTATCCACATTCCAGTGGAACTGGCCATGAGGCACAAGGCCTGGCAGCCATACACACAGCCTGCCCTCTGAACCTGCACACACACACACACACACACACATCCACGCACACATACACATACACACACACACACATACACACACACGCAAACGCATACATACACACGCACACACACATAAACACTCACACGCATACACACACACACACACACTCACAGGTGAGTGGTGGCGAAGCCAGGCAGAAAATGAGAGGGATTAAAAAGAAGAGCCCCAGCACAGATGAACAGAGGGAGAGAAGGAGGAGGAAGGTGGAAAAGAGAGAGGGGGGGGGGGAGGACGAGAGGAGGACGAGCGTGAGGGAGACGCAGGAGACCCGCAGCTGCTTGTAATGAGGACGGGAGCGATCGAAGAGCTATTGACCAATCAGAAAAGAGGATGAGGAGGAGAGAAGGGGG
Organism: Brachyhypopomus occidentalis; assembly: GCA_020368025.1. Lineage (NCBI taxonomy): Eukaryota > Metazoa > Chordata > Actinopteri > Gymnotiformes > Hypopomidae > Brachyhypopomus > Brachyhypopomus occidentalis. The sequence continues at coordinate 5,351,536 of JAGXOD010000107.1, forward strand.
TTGTGAAAGTAGGAGGGAGCTGGGTGGACAAGAGAGAGAGAGGGAGAGAGAGGGAGAGAGAGAGAGAGGGAGAGAGAGAGAGGGAGAGACTGAAGCACCTAGAATTGATAGTGTGCAGAGGGATGGGGGAGTTTCATTCTGAGTCAGTACTCTAATCCAACCAGTCTTACACAACGACAGACAACTTAGGGGCCGTCCTGAAAGAAGGAAAACCCGCCCAGTGGGGAGTGGTGGACAAGGGAGAGGGTAGGGTGGAGGTAGAGTGGTGGAGAAGGGAGAGGGTAGGGTGGAGGTAGAGTGGTGGAGAGATATCTCAAACCGCATGGCAGAGCGGGAGGAGTCACTTGGATCTGGAGGGTCTGATTGGAAATGAACTGCAAACAACAGCGGAATGGATAAATCATAGCCAATGGGACGTGGCGAACACATATGGGGCGTGTGTGTATGTCAGTAACAAACGTGACTCAACTTGACCCCACATCACTACAAGAAGGTATGAGCTGCCCACGTATGCAGCATGGCAGAGAGCCCCCATCACTGGGCACAGGGTGGCATGTGCAGTGGAAATGAAGACGTGTGTGTGAGTGTGTGTGTGTGTGTGTGTGTGTGTGTGGAGGAAGGGCAGAGATAGAGAGAGGGTATGCGTGCATGTCTCTGTGTGGTCTGGAGTTCATATCGATGACAGCCTGCCATGAGTTTAGGATGTGTGTGTGTGTGTGTGTGTGTGTAGGCTGTATGCGTAACAGCGTGCCTGTACTGTATGGAGAGTAATTAATTACTGTGTGCAGGATCGAGCGCGCGTATGACTGCGTGTTTGGCGTCGTCTGAAGCAAGGAGGAAATCTAGAAGGATTGCAGAGTATTGGTTATAAGAAAGAAAGAAAAAAAGATAGAAAGGGAGAGAAAGAAAGACAGATAGAGGGAAGGGAAACACATTAAACATGAGCACTACACAAGGTGCAGGGTTAGGAGGAGGTATGAGAAAAAGGAGAGGAGAGGGGAGGAGAGGAGACAGGAGAGGAGAGAGGAGGAGAGAGAGGAGGAGAGAGGAGAAGAGAGGAGGAGAGAGGAGAAAGAAGAGAGGAGGAGAGAGGAGAAAGAAGGAGAGAGGAGAAGAGAGGAGAAGAAAGAAGAAGAGAGGGGAGGAGAGAGGATAAGAAAGGATAGGAGAAGAGAGAAGAGGGGAGGAGAGGGGAGGAGAGGTGGAGGGGTGAGAAGGAGCTGTGGGATTTATGTTCATTGTGGTCTTTACCTTTTTGATCCACTTCTATTCAAGCATCGGAAAAAAGAAGAAAGAAAGAGAGAAAGACAGAGAGAATAGGAGAGAGAGAATGAGAGAGAGAATGACAGAGAGAATGAGAGAGAGAGAATGAAAGAGTGAAGAGAAAGAAAAGAAAAAAACAGGTGCAGGAAAAAAGAGAACATTGAGATTCATTGAGATAAAAGACTGTCCTGTCTGTCTGGTTTCATGTTATTGCGTGTGTGTGTTCTGATGTCTCTCTGAGACAGGATGAGACTTAAGTGAGACATGAGGAGGGGAGATGTCCTGAGCTGCTTTAGCTCTGCTGCAACCCCCCTCCCCCCTCTGCTCCACCACCCCCATCAACTGCTCCTGGCTTCGTCCCTTCATGCGCTGGCACACACGTCCCCCTGGCCGCTCCACCCGCCTGTCCCCACCCGCCCGGCCCCACCCGCCACTCGCGCCTGGCTCTCCGGGGCCCTGTGAAAGGAGAGAAAACTGTTAGAGTGTCTCACTGGTGTCCTCAGCTGCTGTAGGGGGGAGAGAGAGAGAGAGAGAGAGAGAGGGAGAGACAGAAAAAAGAGAGGGAGAGAGGGAGAGAAAGATGGAGAGAGAAAGAAAGAGGGAGGGAAAGAGAGACAAACAGCATGGGGGCAGGATGAGAAGAGCGAAGGATGAGAGGACTGATTTTTCTGTAAAGATTTAAGTGATGCTCCTGATCTCTCTCTCTCTCTCTCTCTCTCTCTCTGAATCAGCAGACCTGGCCACTCGAGTCCTGCTAACAGCTCAATCACTGATTGCTCAGCTACAACTTCATGCAAGAGGAGAGAAAGACCGAGACAAAAGACAAACGTGAGCGCACCGGAGAGAGAGAGAGAGAGAGAGAGATGATTGTGAGGAAGGGACAGGGAGTCTTGCTTTACGTCTCTTTATGTCTCCTGCTGTCTCTTCTAAGATTGAGTTCATGTAGGTCAGCGGGACTGGTTCTCTAGGTCAGCGGGACCAGCAATCTAGGTGAGCAGGACTGGATCCCTAGGTGAGCGGGACTGGTAATCTAGGTGAGCAGGACTGGATCCCTAGGTCAGCGGGACTGGTAATCTAGGTCAGCGGGACTGGTAATCTAGGTCAGCGGGACTGGTAATCTAGGTTTGAACTTGCACATACGTTATTCATAGCAAGTGTGCATGAACAGGTGATAAAACGGTAGTGTGTTTGGCATGTATGCATGTGTTTATCACAGACCATGTGAGAGTGAGTGACAGGAAGTATCTCCACCAGATCTGACTGTGCATCTGGTGTGTGTGTGTGTGTGTGTGTGTGTGTGTGTGTGTGTGTGTGTGAGGGAGAGAGACAGACAGACAGTGTGACAGATTTGGCTGTACTTGCAGTGTTAGTTGCACCCATAGCAGGCAGACTTGATTTATGCATGTGTGTGTGTGTGTACATGACACGTGACTGGCGTGTGGCACTCTGCATGTGTGGCATGAGCCGTGAAGGTGTGATGCGTCACGCAGAAGCATTTGAGAAGCAGAAAGTGCTTCAGAAAGGACTAGAGGGGCGGACGGAGGGATGGTGTGTAGTGGGGAGGATGGAGGGATGGTGTGTAGAGGGGAAGATGGAGGGATGGTGTGTAGAGGGGAGGATGGAGGGATGGTGTGTAGAGGGGAGGATAGAGGGATGGTGTGTAGAGGGGCGGACGGAGGGATGGTGTGTAGAGGGGAGGATGGAGGGATGGTGTGTAGAGGGGCAGATGGAGGGATGGTGTGTAGAGGGGAAGATGGAGGGATGGTGTGTAGAGGGGAGGATGGAGGGATGGTGTGTAGAGGGGCGGACGGAGGGATGGTGTGTAGTGGGGAGGATGGAGGGATGGTGTGTAGTGGGGAGGATGGAGGGATGGTGTGTAGAGGGGCGGACGGAGGGATGGTGTGTAGTGGGGAGGATGGAGGGATGGTGTGTAGAGGGGCGGACGGAGGGATGGTGTGTAGTGGGGAGGATGGAGGGATGGTGTGTAGAGGGGCGGACGGAGGGATGGTGTGTAGTGGGGAGGATGGAGGGATGGTGTGTAGAGGGGAAGATGGAGGGATGGTGTGTAGAGGAGACGGGACTTGATGGAGCTTCACAGCAGGACCTGAATCATCTTCTTTGATCTTCTGAAGACTTCAAGGGAGCGAGGAGGGGTGAAGAGATGAGGGGCATGGCGTGATTCTGTCTGCCTGCCTGCCTGTCTGTCTTTCTGTCTGCCTGTCTGTCTCTACCGCTAGTCTCCCTTGTCTTGCTGCACATTTTTGTGATATGGATTTGATTATGACGAATGACAAAGTAAAAATGTTTTTAGAGACTTTCGAAAATTAATTAAATATGAAAAACTTATTCCCAAACGTATTTACACTCTTTTCTCAGTTCTCCTCCGGGTGTATATGGAACTGCTGAACAGCTGTTACAATTTGAACTGTCCCGTGATATAAGCAGCGACTACCTAGTGACAAGGCTCCCTTCGTCTCTTACCAGGTTATGTTTAGTCTATTTTGGTGAATCGTTCTGAGACATACTGCATCATTTAGCTCACTCGTAATAAAATCGCTTACTTATCACTTGTCGCTGCTTATATCACGGGTAAAGAGCTAAATGCTCTTTAAATGTAGCTAGCTAGTTAGGTATCTAGGTAGAAACTAAGGCTTATAAACCCTGATAAAAAAATCCCATTTAACACAACGTAGTTTCTATCTAAATAACTATCTAGGGGACTTAATAAAGCTCTTTAAATGTAGCTAGCTAACTACATTTAAAGAGCTTTACTACTTAAATCTCAACGTTATGAGAAACTGTATAACACAAATGTTGTTTATGGCTAAAAACCTACAGAGTCCCTGCGTAAAATAATTCGTCCAGAAACACTTCCGTTGTGTTGTGTCTGGATTTGCAGCGTTTCTGAATTTGCAGCGCGTTTCCGAAATGTAGCGCACGCGTTGTCATTTTGATTAATTTGCTTTGCGTATTTGCAGCGCGTTTTTCGCTCGCATCGCGATGGGCTTTCAGAGCCACCGTAGGCTGTGGATCTGGGCAATCAAACCGCCAGGCACACTCAGGGCTGCGATATAAAACAACACCTATGGCTCCGAGCGCACTAGGGAGAACAGGGGGCTCAATCATTTGAAATGGAAGCAGCTCGGCACCGCCTTGAACTTTCCTAGCGGGCTGTCCGGCTAAATTGGGCATCTGGAGGAGAAGGCCCTTGGTCAGGGAGGTGCGTGAGAACTCATGGGGCACTCCGAAAGAGCTCCAGCCGTCCAGCGCAGAGATGGGAGATCAGGCTGGATGGACAATTGGGGTTAACGGTCTTTAGCCACCATGATGCCCCGAAGCATCCGGCCCAGCCAGCGCTGGAGTGGCTCCAGGCCAAAGCGCTTTGTGTCCAAGGTCTGGCGGAACACGGACACGCGGTCTGCCCTGGAGAAACGAGAGGAGTCCTCCAGATCCAGGTGCGCACAGCTCAGATAGACGTTTCCAAGGAAACCTGCAGCTGTAATTGCTTCAAAAGAGACTTTTAAGTATTGAATAATATTTTAGATTTTTGTGAGTATGAGAGTTCAGGGGGGGTTGTAATCAATTTTTGAAGCTCTAAAAGCATTTCACTTTGTCATTACGGTGATTAAGTGCAGATAGGTGGGTAAAAATGCCAATTATATCCATTCTAAATGAAATCCCCAATACAATAACGTGTGCAACGATTAAAGGTGAGTGTGTGAGTGAGTGTGTGCATATGTAAACCCTCCAGTGGAACACAAGGCGTGTATATGATGTGCTGTGACCTGTCCCATCAGTAATGACCTATATATAGCAATGATCTAAGCCTACCCATAAACCAGCCTTTAATCTCAGTAACCAGACGGAAACATTTCACCTTTCAGTGTGAAGAAATGAAACGGCTCTTGGAGACACAGCTACGTTACCTCCACGGGACTGGTTCTGACTGGTTCTGACGAGGTGGGTCTCCTTATTTTAATCTTGTTTTGCTACACAGGACATCTTTGTCATGAAAATGTATGAAAACACATACACGCTCCTCTTTTTCTCTCTCTCACACACACACACACACACACACACACACACCCTACATACTGAGGCCATTACAGTGATGAGTGGTGGGGCATCACAGGGAAGGCCTGCACTTTATTTCACACAGAGAAAACAGCTGGCAGTGCCAATTTAGAAGTGTGTGTGTGTGTGTGTGTGTGTGTGTGCATGTGTGTGTGTGCGCGCACGTGTGTGCCTGGAGTGGGAAAATGTGTACGTGTGGGGTTGTTGTATGCACCTCCTGGTAAACAGGCTGATGTAATTTGACAAGGTCATCCTGCTGTGGCCTCTACCTGTGCACACACACACACACACACACACACACACACACACACAGACACACACTCAGGCACATGAACTCCTCCTCTCTGAAGATGGCCTTGCATATGGGATCCTTCTGAGGCGCCAAGCCCTTTGTACTATTTTTCTATGTGACCTGGTTTCGAAAAACACACAAAAAAGTGTTTTCTCCTTCAGGCAAAGAGACTGAGAGCAGGAGAGGGAGGGAGAGAGGGAGAGAGGAGAAAGAGGGGGAGAGAGAGTGTGAGAGGGTGTAGAAAGAGTGAGAGAGAGGGGGAGAGAGAGAGAAGGGGAGAGAGTCAGGCACAGAGGGAGAGTGAGACAGGGAGAGTGAGATGAAAACGGCAAGAGAGACATGGCGGTTGCACCGTGGGGGTCGAAGAGTCTAAAGCAGCCGGTGCTAAAGAGCCAAACGAGGCTGAGTGAGACTAACGGAGACGAGCGGGAGACGAAGAGCAGCCGGTAGGATGTTCTCTAGCAACAGATGTTTCTCTTTCCATCGACTCGGAAAAGAGACACCCAAACAAGCGCCTAGCAACACTCCATCACTCACTCACACACACACACACAGAGGAGAGTGTTGTGGGCTGGTGGGGGGGTGTGTTTCTGCGGCGTGGCTCGCTGTATGTAATGCTTTTATGTACACGCCCCTGTGATGGTGGACGCACTGTGGTTATGGGTCGCCTCTGCTCAGTGGTCTATCCAAAGCCATCAATTACCCAAGATAATGAGACCCTTAAGTGAACACACAACTGTAACATGTCACACACACACACACACACACACACACATGCATGGTGCCCCTTCACACAAGTGAGGAGGAGAGTCAGACAGGGCTGTGTGTCTCACACTGCAGAGTGCGTCTTCTCTTCAATTACCATTCCTCATTCTCTCTCTCTTTTCCTCTCCTCATCTCTCTTTCTCTCTTTTCATCTGTCTCTCTTCATCTCCTTCTCTCTCTCTTTCTCTCTCTCTCTTTCTCTCTGTATTTCTCCCCCTCACCTCTTGGTTTTAAAGCTGGAGGAAAAACTTCAGCAAACCATTCACGTTTGTCACCCGACGCACACACGTTTTTAAGGACCCGAGAATAATGCCGGCTTAATGCATATTAATGACTTCTCATCTGCCACAACTTCAATGATTTTCCTTTCTTATAGACACAAAATTACACAAAACACCACCACCCTCGTTTTCACACACACTCCCAGCATTCACCTAAAAAAATATAAAAATACGGTCAGCTCAAAATAACCCTGAACAGCCCCGACAGTGGGTCTCCTTAGTAACACTATTGCTGGGAGGGTTGTGTCCTATAACAGGGCATCCTAAGCTCGGATCCCGATGACTCCATAGCCATGTATGGGAGTCCAAAGCAAAGTATCTGCTCTCTGGTGGGACCAATTACAGCAGCTCAGGCACACAGAACTAGCCAATCAGCGTCGTGGCTTGGACGTGGCCCAGGGTGCTGTTAGTGATGGGACGTGTATCTGGGAGGAGACGTGTGGTCTCGTCTGCAGCTCCTCTGGGGTTGGGTGGTGCAGAATGACACATTCAGACAGCAGGTGGGAACTGGCTGAGACGAACCAAACAAGACGGGCGAACAAGACTGTGTCCAGACTGTCCGCACTGTGTCCAGACTGTCTGCACTGTGTTCGCACTGTGACCAGACTGTCTGCACTGTGTCCATACTGTGTCCGGACTGTCTGCACTGTGTCCAGACTGTCCGCACTGTGTCCGCACTGTGTCCAGACTGTCCAGACTGTCTGCACTGTGTTCGCACTGTGACCAGACTGTCTGCACTGTGTCCATACTGTGTGCAGTCTGTGTCCAGACTATCTGCACTGTGTCCAGACTATCTGCACTGTGTCCAGACTATCTGCACTGTGTCCAGACTGTGTCCTGAGCATCTGCAGTGAGCCCAGGTCACAGGAAATCCAACCAAATGCCGGTGGAGTAGTCAGCTGTCGGTGTGGAAGACGTCACAACAGTAACTACACCCTGTTCACATGGTTTCGAAGGGTATTTGCACGTTTCCTTGCGACACGCAGCTTACAAACAACATGCAAAAAGCCTCCAGCACAAGAGAATCCTACACGGAGAGATGAGAAGCAACCAATGTCAGAGCGGGTGAGACAGTGCATCCTCCCCCATCGTCCAATCAGAACGCACGGCTCCGGTGTCATGGTAACCAGAAGCTTGAAACAAACAATGACAGTTCCCACTGGACTCTAGAGTGTTCCCCAGATTTTCAAGAAAGTGACTAAACTAATAAGCTAATGGCGCTATGCTAATGGGGTGTTGACACGGGTCAGAACTGATGGTTTAAGGTTCCCTTCTTAGTGTGAAGAGGTGAAAATCTACAAGTGTGTAGGACCTACATAGTTCATCCTAACACGTGTATTACTTACACATTTTGTAGTTGAATGCACTTATCCTGGACTAAGATTGAATACAAAACAGTGTGAATGCAAACATTCTTGTGTGACTTAATGAAACTTAAAATATTCAAAGCATATTTATTAATATTCATGAAATGCATCAGTATTCTGGCAACCCATCGTAATTTATTCTATATCTCACTGCAGAATATTCAAAACACTTTTCAGCCCAGTGTTAATACCTATATTCAGGCAAGTAGCTAATGGCATTGTGTTTTTAAGAATACATTAGAATTTTAATGACATCTGCTAAGTTTTTCAATCAGGCTAACTACCTGGTTTAACATTGTCTTGACATCATCAGAGGATGTGCTGCTGTGCTGTCCGTGGTCCTGAACAAGCCACGGTGGGCACTGTCCGTGGTCCTGAACGCCCACTCAATCGGTGCCATCAGCGGCATTGAACACTTCATTATGCCATCGTTATGCCTGTATACAGTTGGCCAGTGTGTTTATAGTGTGTTGGTTATTATGGGCTCGTCTCTCACTGTGCAGCAGTACGTCTCCACAGGCAGCGAGGCAGACGGCCCCGCGATGGTTCCACGAAGCCACGTTTATCAATGAGCCCCGGCCGATCGCCCGGCCTCTCGGAGCAGGCTAGGGCCACACACTGGCACCGCGCGGCTGCTTTAAACATACTGGTGCACGCGTGTGTGTGTGTGTGTGTGTGTGTGTGTGTGTGTGTGAGAGAGAGAGAGGGAGAGAGGGAGAGCCAGCCTGTAAGACAGCCCTGAGAAAGTTTGGCATGTGCTGTCACCTTCGAGTCTCAGGTGGATGTTAACATGGAGGCTGAGTCATGCACTGGCACACACACACACACACACACACACACACGTCTGTCGGAATCTGTACACATATTACTTGCAGGCTGCCAAGCTTGGCCTCTGAGCTTCCTCCCCACTCCTCATTCACTTGGCTACATAAGTACTGCTTCACAAGCAAACAAACCAACATTTGTCACTGGCAGACGCGCCAAAAAATGTCATGATCTGCATTTTCCTCCGGCGATGAAAGATGGGGCATTACCAGAGCGATTAGTCGCGGCAAATTCAATTAATCTCGACAAAACTCCACCGAGGCCCACGCTATGCCTCTCCCCACCGTTAATTAAAAACGGCTGCACCGGCACGGGGCTCATGCAGCTCAGGACGGCCGGGACGCAGACAGGACGCTGACGGGACGTGGACGTCTGGATCTAAACCAGGCTGCTTTCTATTTATTCCGCCACGCCGGCATGATCCGTAAGGAATGGAGGGGGGGGGAGTGTTCCTCAGGGAGAACAGCCCGACGGAGGACTGGCGTAATTGGCTCTTCTTTGTCAGTTCAGATGGGGAGGACTTTTCATCACCGTGGAAACTGGTCCCAATTCTCATGGTTGTGCTATCCTTCAAACGCCATAAACAAAAAACAATCCCCAAAAAACAATAGGCGATGAAATGCAAGTCAGCAGCTGTTTAATGACTCGGCGTGCGCCATCTCCAGGAGGCGGGGCTACCACAGCAGATCCAGCACGCAGGCGGGGATGAGCTCACTGGCGACACGCTAAGTCAAGCGGCGTGACTCATCCCACGTTTCCCAAACACGCAACGCTCGCACGCCCTCGCGCACGCCCTCGTGCACTAGCTGAACGCCTAGCGCATGAGCTAGCACAGACCGCCACTTCCTCCAAAACGCCAGGATGAAGAAGCAAATAAATAAACATATAAATAAATAAATGAACAAATGCTGAGCCAAAGTATAAGCAGCTAAAAATAAAAAGCTGGATGGAGAGAGAGAGGGAGAGAAGGGGAGAAGGAGAGAGAGTGGGAGAGAGAGAGAGGGACAAAGAGAGAGAGACAAAGGGAGGAAAAGCAGAGAGAGAGAGAGAGAGAGAGAGGTTGTGACTTTGAATCTCTCTGACTATATCAGCAGCCCCCAAAGGGCCAGAACACACTGTGTGTGTGTGTGTGTGGGATTGAGGCCACTGAGCAAAGGTCGTCCTAAAGGGAACTGTAAAGAGACAGTGTATCAGATCAATTCACACTTGCAGTGCCTGTCTGTGTGACTGCGTGTGCTTGTGAGCGTCTGTGTTTGAGAGAGAGAGAGAGAGAGAGACGTCCTGGTAACCGTTCTGGGTATCCCGACAACCTGGAAAAGAGGGAACTACCACAGAGGGAATTAAAGCAAAGCAGGATAGAGAGAGAGAGAGCAATGAAGTATGTGAATGAAAGAGACGAATGTGTGAAGAGGAAGGGGTGGAGCGTCTCATTAAACGGATGATGCATGGATCAGAGAACAAGCCAATGAAAGGAGAGATGAGAGAAAGGCAAAATAAAAGAGGGATGAACAAGGAACAGAGGAAGAGAGGTGAGTGAACTAGAAGTGAACATTCCTGGGAAGAGAAGGAGAGAGTGATGGAGAGGGAGAGGGAGAGAGAGATAGAGAGAGAGACGGAGAGGGCAGGTTAGTCTCCTGAAGCTGGCGAGGTTTCACTCATCTCTTCTTGAGCTCCTGCAGAGAGACAGAGCAGAGTGCTGTGGAACACTAACCCCCCCCCCCCCACCCCCACCCCCACAAACACCCCCACCCCCCGGCCCCAAACCTGACCCCCCCCCCCCCTCCCCACCACCAGCCCCGCCCCCCTCAGGAACCCCGAGAACTCGCACTGTAGCAACCCAGAAGTGAAGACGGATACATGGAGGGGAAGGGTGCTGCCTGATGAGAGATTTTCACATAGGCCAGACCCCAGAACGCAGGTCTATTCTCATGTGTCCAAAACTCAGGACTGTTTTGCTGTTCAGGTGTGTTAGGGTGTGTGTATGTCACACAGGCAGTGGTGGGTAAAAGCCATGGGTTGCCATGGGAATATTAACATGTGTGCTGTTCTGGGTCATGTCATCTAAAATAAGCCATTAGCTGTGTTAACATCCCCACTGTGACTCATACACACATGCACACACAAACACGCACACACACACACACACAATCACACACAGCGTACATACACATGTGCATGCACTTACAAAGACACGCACATGCACACACACACACACTCACACACACACACACACACACACACCTCACAGTCACACTGCACCCCAAATTTTCATTTTGATTGGCTGTCACAGGGGTAAAGGTGTTTAATGCCAGATAAAGCTGCCTCAGGCCAGTCTTGGCACTTCGTGTGTGTGTGTGTGTGTGTGTGTGTGATCACTCATCAAGGCTGAACTAGTGCAGCACTCAGCACAGTAAATGCTTATCTGACCTTTGTGCACCCACGACCACCCTGTGCAGGGATTACAAGTGTGTATGTGTGTATGTGTGTAAGTGTGTGTGTGTGTGTGTGTGTGTGTGTGTGTGTGTGCGTGTGGAGCATCTTCCCAGTGTGAAAATCTCCCCTCAGATTCTGGAGCGTCGCACTGTTGATGGAGAAAAAGGTTTAGTGCTGTGAATGTATGTGAGTGTTTGGGTGTGTGTGTGTGTGTGAATGTGTGAGCTTGTGTGTGTGTTAGAGTGAGTGAGCGAGCAAGGAAGAGAGAGAGAGAGAGAGAGAGAGAGGGAGTGAGTGGAGGAGGAAGGGTTTGCCCATCTGCATGTGTATGAGTGTGAAGAGGAGTGAGACAGATGCACTTGTGAATGTGTGTAAGTGGGGATGAGAGTGTGTGTGAGTGTGTGTGAGTGTGCCCATGCGTGTGCGCGTGCAAGTGTGTATGTTTCTATATGTGTGCATTTGTATGTATGTGTATGTGTATGAGAGTGTGTGTGTAGTGATGGAAGTGCTTTGGTGAGGCCTGGGATTAGGTGGGGGTTGGGAATGGGGGAAGGAAGGGGTGTTTGAGGGTGCGAATGACAGTGTGTGTGTGTGTGTGTGTGTGTGTGTGTGTGTGTGTGTGTGTGTGTGTGTGTGTGTGCGTGTCTGTACTCACTGTAGGGCACACACTCATACTGAATCTCCAGGTACTTGTATGTTCCTGGGCATGGGTCAGGAAACACGTCTGACCCAGCTACCACCACGCACTGGGTACGATTATTACACCTGTGTGTTTGAGAGAGAGAGAGAGGGAGAGGGAGAGAGAGAGAGAGAATTATGTATTTAATAATCCATACATGAGAAGTGAACAGAAGGGTTATTCCCTTAAGGATATAGGAGGAAGTTGGGATAATTTCCCACTAGACTTGGTCATGTGACTGCAGAAGGGGGTGGGGGGGAGGGGCACTCGTTCCTAGCAGGATCATACATGCTGCTTCCTCTGGTGCCACACACACACACTCTCACACACACACACACACACGCACTGAACTGCTCTCAGGACATTGTGAGTGTTGCATGCAGATGAGACATTTAAATGTATTCTGCCTCTTGTTCTCTTGCTTTTTCAAGTAAGCAGGCACAGACAGACAGACAGACAGTCAGACAGACAGTCAGACAGACAGACTGACACATCTGTAATCCCTGTCTGCAGTTGTACTGTGAGCTGCTCTCTCTTTATCTCCTCATCGTGGTAGGTGCCCTCCACAAGTCTTATCCCAGTCTCATCCCCTCCCCGCTTTCCCTCACACACACACACACACACACACTCTCTCTTTCTCTCTCTCTCTCTCTCTTTCACTCTCTCCTCTCCATTGATCTAGTCTCTGAGGAGGTGAGCACAATTGGAAAACACAGCTGCATAGAGGAGTGCTCACACACACACACACGCACACACACACTCCTCCGTAACCCAGACACTCCCTGATCCACACACAAACACAAAAACACGACCTATGCTCATACACATGGACAAACTGATGTAAACACATTTAACCACTGAAACAGTTCAGAGCACATAACAGTGTTGTGACCTACACACACACACACACACACACACCTCAGTGACATGATCTTGAAGGCGTCAGGCAGGTAGCACTGCACGTTCTCCATCTGGAAGGGGTCGGCGTCGCAGATCTTGTCATCGGTGCGGCCGTAGTTGGCCGTCTCGATCATGATGACGTCACTGCCGGGGCAGCGGAGCTCGATGGGGTAACCCTCACACGCCAGCTCTCTCCTCATCAGGCCGAAGGGCATAGCTGAGCGACTCAGCGCTGTTGGGGGGGGGTGAGAAAGAGAGAATCGTCAGACAGAGGAAGAGAGAGAACTGAAACTGACACTTCCTACAGCTCTCGGCAGGTCCTTGTCATTTCAGTGGTCCTTTAGCAACACTGTAGCTAAATGTGGTCATGAGTGTAACGGCAGGAAAGCCTACAGCACTGAACTGAACTGAACTGAGGGAGAGAGAGAGAGAGAGAGAGAGAGCATGCACATGACAAAAAGATAAAGATGGAGGGATAGAGAGGGAGGGATAGAGATGGAGGGAGAGAGAGGGATATAGATGGAGGGATAGAGAGGGAGGGATAGAGATGGAGGGATAGAGATGGAGGGAGAGAGAGGGATATAGATGGAGGGATAGAGAGGGAGAATGCAGTTTTGATAGTGTCATTGGACCTTATTGCATTGCTTGGGAGTGGGGGATGGGGTCCAATCAGTAACCACGACTACAGGATTAGTATGCCAGGACTTCAGGACAATGCGGGATTGACCACAATCCAATTGAATTGAACCAAATTCCCACCAAAGCAAAGAACCATACAGACCTGTCAGGACCTAAACAGAGATGATGAATTATCCGAATATCTCAGATCCTCCCCAGGTACAGGCTCAGTGACCACAGTCAGGCCATAGAAACAGGTGGATATAAACACACCTGGCAACCCAGACGACAGCCGTGTGTTGAGGTCATGACAGAGCAGCACTTGCACTGTGTACAAGTCACAAGGATTTACCAAATGTTCACAGTAAAGTTTGAGTATATGCCAAAATGTTTCAATTCTCCCCCAATCTATAAAATGATAAATGATCCTCTAGTCTAATACACCCCCACACCTCTCACTACGTAATAATAATTTGAATTATATTAATATATTTTCTGTTTTTGTTATAGTTATCTTGTTTTATTATTTTATTATTGCTTTATTATTGTTATCTTGAGTGTTTTGTGGATTATGTCTATTCCTATTTTGTTACTTATTGACAATCATGTTCAGTTCCAATTTTGTGTCCTTTCCAAAATTGTACCTTGAATTGATCTGAATTTAACAGAGACATGGGCAGAGGGAGAGAGGGAGGGAGAGAGAGAGAGGGAGAGAAGGAGAGAGAGAGAAGTAGAGAGAGAGAGGGGGGAGAGAGAGAAGGAGAGAGAGAGGGAGAGAGGAGAGAAGGAGAAAGAGGGAGAGAGAGGGAGAAAGAGGGAGAGAGAGGGGGGAGAGAGAGAGAAGGAGAGAGAGGGAGAGAAGGAGAGAGAGGGAGGGAGAGTGAGAGAGAGGGAGAGAAGGAGAGAGAGAGGGAGAGAAGGAGAGAGAGAGGGAGAGAGAGAGAGAGGGAGAGAAGGAGAGAGAGGGAGGGAGGTTGAGAGCAACATGTGAGTTGTGTGTGTGCTGGTTGATGAGTGTGCAGCAGAATGTCTACATAATGATCAGGTTAGGAGATGGAAATCAGTGTATCCTCCCCCACTGCTTGGAAACACACCTCACACAACACCTCACACACACACACATACACACACAGAGCTCACACCCTCTTTCCCACACGTTCTCTCACACTGTGTCTCTCTCGCTCTCTCTCTCTCTCTCACACACACACACACACACATACACACACACACTCTAACACATGGCTAAGGAGGCTTCACATCTGCTTTCAGCTCCCTGTCAGCTAATAAGCTGGAAGAGCAGAGAGAGAACAACCCCGACCTGCCCCCCTCTCACCACACCTGCCACCAGGGAGTCAGACAGCAAGCGAGAGACACAGAGAGAGACTAGAGGAGAGAGGGAGAGAGACATGCAGGGAGAGGAATGCAAAGGATGAAACTGAATAGAGGCGTGAAAACTGAGGAAGGAACGATGATGATGAGAGAGACAGAGAGGAAGAGTAGAGTGGGCCACCACACCCTAAACCCCGCCCCTTGCCACGCCCCTCCCCCCGCTGCCTTCGGAGCCCACAGGACAGAGGGCGGCCGGCAGAGCTGTCCGTGGTGCTGAAATGCAGAGCTCCTGTGTCTGCTCGTGTTCGGCCTGATTTAAGTGACGGTGTGTCTGCGGAGGTGTCCGTGGTGCTGAACAGAAGTTAGGTGTCAGTTGCCGAAAGGCATCGCGAGGTCACGCCGAGGTCACCGCGTTGGCTAAAAGAAGGATGAACGTCCAGCGTGTCCACAGTTCAAATGATGTTGGTACTGCGACACTTTGGGAAGCCTTGTCCCTGACTAGCAGAGTGCCTTCAACAAGACAGCGATCCATGGGAGCTGTCCATGGTGCTCAGTGTCCTGGAGCTGTTGTACTCCTCAAACCGGTCTCAAAAAGACGTAACAGCGACTCTTCACCTGACAGATTCGCGCAAGACATTTGGAGGAGGTAAAAGGCATATTTTTTTCGCACGCCAGTCAGGGTCGATGTCCAAGGTGCCCTCAGCCCGGCAGCGCCAATGGCATGTCGTGTTTGGCTCTTGGGTTCACCACACCTGCAGTCTCACGGCTGCTCACCTGGACGAACTCGTCCTGCCGCAAAAGCTCGGCCAGCAGCGCAGGCAGTGAACAGTGTGTGTGTGTGTGTGAGCCATGGCATGTGTGTGAGCCACGGTGTGTGTGTGTGAGCCACGGCGTGTGTGTGTGAGCCACGGCGTGTGTGTGAGCCACGGCGTGTGTGTGAGCCACGGTGTGTGTGAGCGCCACGGCAGGCAGATTAGTCACTCCCGACCTAAAACAATGAATCATTTGTTTCTATCATGTGGACAGCAGTCAAAATTCATCATGTCAGGGGGTAGCAGTATTGTGTATACATACTCTCCCATACGTAGTGTGTGTATAAGGCAAGCGCTCACACACACACACACACACACACACACACAGTCATTGTGGTATGGTGGGATTAGTGTGTGCTGGTGTGTGGCCATGTTTCCTCTGGTGTCGTAGGGAGTGAACACACAGCTCCACACCGCTGGCCGGTCATTAGACGATTACTCTGGACTCACACACACTCACTGCAGGGGATCAATCACTCACTCTCACGCTTACACACACACACACACACACACACACACGGACGGACACTCCCACCTCACCTGTCTGCCCACATGATCACACGTACATACATACACTCACAAATGCCCATGCAGATACACACACACACACACACACAAACACTAAATACATATTCAGCACATCTGCCCATGCAAAGCGCTTCTATTTCCTACGAGGCTCCAGCAGCAGGACGGGGGTGTTGGCGGCTAATCTCTGTGTCCCAGTGTCTCTGTATCAGTCTCCATCTTTATCTGTGTTCTCACCACAGCGTGTGCCTGCTGGGCCCCATCGTCCATCAGCACTGGATTAGCTCCAGGACAAGTTCTCCATGCCTGCGAAGATGCTATCTAGAATACCATTACACCACAAACCCGACCACAGGGGCTAATCGGAATAATCCATAGGAAAATTGTGGCTTGTCAGGGGATAAACAGAGAAACCCATCAGTTTTCAAACGATCGGGAACATTTTCAGAGTGATTTTTTTTTCAGATTCTCTTCCTTTGTTATATATGATGACATGTATTAAAAGTAAAAAAGTAAATAAATAATTCATGGTAGAATAGATCCATACGCCTTTTCTCTAGGCTCTATTTTGGGGAGAATGATTGGAATGCATATCAAATTTAGCAAGAAATAGAGAGAGGGAGAGAGAGAGGGAGAGAGGGGTGGGGAGAGGGAGAGGGAGAGACAGAGGGGGAGGTAGAGGGAGAGAGGGAGAGAGCCATTTATGCATTTGTTCCAGATAACTTCAGACACACAGCCGCTGTAATAATTGTCTGATGGTGGTGGTGGTGCGTGGCGATGTGTGTATGATTAGCAGTGTGTGCAAAGAGCTGATAGTGGCACAGATAAAAATCAGATATTATCAATGAGCATATGAGACTGGAGAGCTGATGTACTGTTTAACCCCCTTTAACTCTCTCTCTCTCTCTTTCTCTTTCTCTCTCCTTTTCTTTCCATCTTCCTCTCCCTCCCTCTCTCTCCCTCTCTCTCCTTCTCTCTCCCTCTCTCTCTCTCTCTCTCTCTCTCCCTCCCCCTCTCTCCCTCTCTCCCTCTCCATGCCTGTGTGCTTCCCTTCTCTCCCTGTGAGTGGAGTGAGGAGGTGAGAGGGCAGGAGGGGCTGTGCGTGTCACTCTGGGGCAGCTGGTGTGAAGGGGATGCGACTGCTGCCTCCGTAATGGAAGCTCCATACTAATTAAGAGCAGAGGAGAAGGCTGATTGGATTTGACTCATTATCCAAATGCAGTAATTAAAGCCTGAGGGTGCATAGAGCAGGACCCTGAGACACACACACACCCAGACACACACACACATACACACACACACACCCACACCCACACACCCAGACACACACCACACGCACACACACACCCACACACAATTGCCCATACACATACATACTTAAACAGGCCTATACACAGACACACACATGTGCCTATATGAACAGAAAGACCATAAAACACACAAGCGGCGGAGGGTCAGATAAGAGTGGAACTGAGGACGCGTCCTGGAACAGTAACACATGCCTCATTATGACCTCATTAGAGCCCCACACAGCGGCCTACGATGTCACAGTAACGTGCAGGAAATGATCTGCTAATGACTCATCTTCCTCTGCTGAATGGACGTATTGATTAGCTATGCATGTTGGGGGGATTTTCGCCAATATGGAGATAATATAGGAGGTGGTGGTGAGGAGAACACTGGTTTAGGTTTTCACCCAGATCAGGGACGTCGTCATAATTTTCTGCTGTGCACTGTGAGTCTCTCCGGCACCCTAAATAATTAATCAGCCTGTGGATGGCGACGGCCTTCCAAAATATCAACTGTGTAGAACTAAAAACAAAAGGGTCGATGGTCAGACGTGACTGTCCACGATCGGCGAACCCCCGAGCCAGTAAGAATGGCCGGGATAACGAGGTCCTGCCGCGTGGGCTCTACAGGAAGTGATGCAACGTGCAGGGGAAGTGAGGTGGCTAATAGGGCAGGGCTGATGTAACCTTCGCGGAGGGCGGAGGGTGATGTTGCCCACGGGGAAGTTATTCTGCCTTCATATCTTTAATGGCCAGGAGAGTCCGCGCTCCACCCCCCCACCCCCCCCACTTTCGCCGGGATTTAAATGTGATGACACGCTGGCCAATCGATCTCATAAACTGTTCGGTTAGGCAACAGAAAACCCGGACTGAACTTGGATTTGAGGCCCATATGTGAGCAGTTTTTCTGCGGCGCGTGAACTGTAGCTTACCAGAGGAGTGATGTAACCGACAGGTGATTTTATCCAATCACTGGAGTCCTGACTCTAATAGAAGTACCGCTACCTATAGCACAGTTCTATAGGAGGAGAGGTTTAGTCTACAGGGAACATTGTGCAGACTATTGAGGAAGTGACTTAGTATCTGCGCTGAAGGGCTCCATCAGCGAGGCTATGATTGGCTCAGGAGTGTGGACCTTCGAAACAGATCTCAGCCGCACAGTGGCTGATTAGCACTTAGCTTTCTCTCCTGAAACCACAGAGCCAAAATGGCCGCCGCAGCAGCAGCGCCCGGCCCTGCTCCAGACACGCAGGGCGGAGAGGAGAGTGAGGAGAAGGTGGAGGGACAGGTGGAGGGATGGGCTGGGCCAGGACGAGGAGCTGCTCCATGCCACCACTCCAGAGCTATGATGAGACGAGACGAGACAAGACGAGACGAGAGGAGATGAAGCCAGGCAAGAGATGATGAGGCTGAGTGGGCGGGTTACCTGCCAGGGAATGGGCCGTTGGAGCCAGGGGAGTGCCAGACCAATACACACGGGGGGGGGAGACACAGAGGGAGACAGAGAGGGGGGCTAAAGCAGGGTGAGGAAGAATAAACGAGTGCACAAACAAAGTGCAGATAAAAAGGCAGAGAAAGAGATAATCATGGGAAAAGAAACGAAGAAATACATGAGTGGAGAGGTGGAGGGGTGGAGAGGTGCCACATGCCTGAAGAAGGAGCCTCTCGCCCCAAAGCGATTAAGCTTTCACAAATGGCAGGAGGGAGCGTGAGAGGGAGAGATAAGCAAACAAAGCCACTCTGTAGCTGAGAGGCGCTGTCACCATCAGGGGGACAGGATGGAGGGCTCTAGGACCCTGCGCTCTCTCAGCCCGCCAGCTGCTTGACGATCACCAGGCACCAGGGGCCGAACCGCCGCCACCCGCACAGAACCCAATTATGGCCCCCACGGACCCCAATAACACACGCGTACACTCCCCTCCCCGCCGTCCGTCAAAATCGCCATGGTGCCCACTCGTGCGCCTCCTCATCCTCAATCTTCATCGCCCCAGGCCCGGAGCTCTGTCGGCAGACTAAAGCACCAGCGCCTGTATGAGGCGGGGGCTGGGATGAGCGGGGTGGTCTGGCCAAATAAATAAATAGACAAAACAAACCCCCCCGCGCAAAAACAAGAAACTTTTTTGTTTATGAACCACACACTGGTACCGCACACACTGGTACTGCACACACTGGTACCGCACACACTGGTACCGCACGGCGCGCACTGACCCAGAACAAACAGAGGAATCATAAAAGCCTACAGCCTGGAAAAATCATCCCACCAGTCCTCCAGTTCACAAACCAGCTCACAAAATGGAGGCTGTGTGTGTGTGTGTGTGTGTGTGTGTGTGTGTGTGTGTGGGGGGGGTACTGCTGTGCTTTTTCAGAGTCACTCCCGCCTCTTTCAGGAAGCAGCAAACACAGGAAATAAACAGTGCATGTGGGACTGAGGGTAAATCCACCAGCAGCCAGCCAAGCTCTCCTGCTGAGCCCTGCCAGGCCAGGCGGTGTGAGCTAACAGCGCTACTGTTGGAGCTAGCAGTGCCAAGCTTACAGTGAGAACACACCACAGCCAGAGTAAGGTCAGAGGGCAACACGGACAGAGAGATGGGGGAGGAGTGAGAAAGAGGAAAGAAGAGGGAGGGAGAGAGAGAGAGAGAGAGAGAGGGAGGGAGAGAGAGAAAGAGAGGGAGGGAGGGAGAGAGAGAGGGAGAGAGAGCTGTCTTCTCTTCTCTCAGGGAGTCTGTGCAGTCTGCACTTGTCTGTTGTCACAGGGATGTGAGGACGTAGAAGAGGCCACAGTGATCGTCTCCTCAGCCAATCACATTTCCAGGCACCTTTTAAACAGCTGCACTTCACAGAATGGCGCTTTGCAAAAATAGCACAGATGTGTCTTACATTACTGCATGCAGCTTTGAAAACATTATGGCGCATGTGGGCTGAACTCTGTGAGGTTTACACCTCCTCCACCCTTCCTCCACCCCTCCTCCACCCCGCAGGGTGGGGCGGGGCTAGCTGTGACTCACTGCATGTAGCCTATAATTAAACATGTTTGGTGAACTACTTCACAAAGGACGGCAGTTACACAAGTGCTAGTAATCTTATCTCTTCACCTCCAGACATTATCACAACTATGATTACCGAGGACTTTATGTGCCCTCTGGAATTACAGCATGTTCCTACCACGTTTCGTTTGCACCTGTCGGTGGAAAAATCCCGATTCCCTCACGACGCCCTCGGGGGTTCTCGTCACAATGACTCAATTTTCGCAGAAATATCGGCGCTTCACCTCCTGCTTCCTCATTCACCTCCTGCTGCTTCACTTCCACGAGGCCCCTCCCTCTCAGGGGGCTCCTACCCATGTACTCCTGCACAAGGGTGGGGGCGCAGGGCCCGGAATTACCAAAATACACATTCCAACATAATAGGGCTATCTGTGTGTTGTAATGCTGCATGCCGCGGCGGGTTCATGCCCGGGGAAGGTAAGGGGGGAAAAAAGAGAAAACAGCACAGGATTTTCCTTCAACTGCCTGGATTTGCAGTCTGAGCAGTCAGAATTATTACATTTTTTTTTAAAGCTGGTTAAAGCTGGTAGGACTTTTACTTTTTTTTTTTTTTTTTTTTATCTTGGCAGGACTTTTACTTTTGAAGCTGAACTTCTACACCCCAGTATGTGACAGTGTTTACACACCCACAGTGGTAGAGCCCAGAGAGAGTGTGTGTTTTTTACAGTGTGCGTGTGGGTGTGTGAGAGAGAGAGAGGAGAGAGAGAGAGAGAGAGAGGGAGAGAGATGTTGAAAAAGCTAGACAGAGAGACAGAAACTAATAAAAAGAGCGTGGGAGGGAGGAGACAGAGCCAGGCAGACGGCGCCAGGCTGACTGTCAGGGAGAGGGGAGCGTGCGGCTGGGATACGACCAGCCCCATCCAGGAGCTCCATCCACCAGCCCCGTCCAGGAGCCCGTTAGGGGGGGAGGGCAGTCAGGGGCCGCCCTGCTGCTGCACTACACTCTTAGTTGACCTCTCACCCTCCCCTCACATGCGCTCTCTCTCCCGCCCCTTTTAATTCCCTCGCTCCGCGTGCGGTGTGTTTACGCACTTAAAGCACGGTGGCGCCTTTATTACTCGCCGCCATGTGACCAGAGACGCCTTCTAACGTTCAGCATATGGCGAGTGTTTATATGGTGCGACGCTCCTACAGCCGAGAGCGGAGGGCCCAGGGGAGGTGGCGGCACCTCCTCTGAAGGTGAGGGCGTGTCAGAACGCACACGCATAATCTAAAGGAAGCTGCCTCGACTCTCTGTTCTCTGTACAGGTCTATGAATATGCAAATAGTCCCCGCCTCTATCCCCACCCACCCCAGCTAGCAGCTTATGAAGGCTGCCTTTATTGTGACATGCTTTCTTCATGAACAAACCCCAAAAGACATGCAAATTTGACTGTCTGAATTATCATAATGAATACAGCCATCATCTGATTCAGCATCTTTGCGCTCTGAAGAGCTCTTTGTCTTCACTTTCTTCCTCAGAGTCCCCAAGCCACATGAAATGTCCTGTCAGCATTTGACATGAGCCATCGCGTAACTTGGCAGGCTAACATTTAACATTATCTAACATTTAACATTATCCAACATTTAACATTATCCAACATCTTCAAAGCACCACTTTGGAAAATGGAGCTGTATGATTTTCCCATGTAAGCTGCACCAATTTTGCTCCATTTGCAACTTTGCAAACAAACACATCGTTGTCATCCTTATTAAGGAGTGAAAATGAGCTAGCCATATACACCACACCTGACCGCTTTTGCCCCTCCTCATTTCACCGTGGAATTATGCTAATGGTATGGAAAGCCCCACCTGCAAGTTAACGGGATTGGTTCCTTGGGTTTGCAATAGGCTATATTAAAACTGGTTGTCTGACTTTGCGTTTTTGGGCACGTCACTGATACACTCCGGTTTTGAAGCTGAAATTCTCAGCCATGGCGTTATTTCGCGCGTGTAGGCTACATAAGGTTAAATACATCAGAGGGGCTCTTTAGGCAGTGTAGAAACGTTCGGTCTGCACACTTTTATTTTGCATCCGTGTGTACGTTTCAGATTTTAGTGCAGTATTGATATATATGTAATGATCATATGATCATATGCTTTTCAATCACTCCTGTAATTTTGCTATCATAATGTTATTTGGCCGTGACTAAGTAAAACGCCGAGCAGAGCTTTCCCATATAGTGCTCCGGAACAATAACAGCCAAATATTTCCAAGAAGCGTATTGGGATTCTCGATAAGACGGTGTGAGGAGAGAACACGTTTTAAAATAGCAATGACGCGATCCCGTTGTGAGTCACACCAGAGGACAGCCTCCCGTTCTGTCTTCATTCCAACGTCTTCTCACCTATTTGCTTGATCCTAGCCGAGGATAATTAACCTCCTACCATTCTGCTGCGGCCCAGGCCCCTTCCGCCAGTAGCCAAACCTCGTGCCGCACCGGAGAGGGAACTGTTTTTAGCGCGCTCGCGTTTAATGGCCACATCACTCGAGCAGAAAGGAGCGTTCACTTCTGTGAAGCGCCGACTAAACCTTAATCGGTAGATGACAGGCTAGCATGAACTGGCATCTGGATCTGCTAGTTCAAGCTAGTTTGTCGTTTTGTGCATCGCTCGTTTCCTCCCCCGTGACGGGGGGGGGGACGGATTAGTTGCATATATTTTCTAAAATTGGGTCCCGTCCAAGAACCGCCACCCATACAGTGTAACCTAACCCGCAGGAACACAGCGAAACGCGGAGCGCCGAGCGGTAAATGTCTTAATCGGATAAAACGGGGAAAATCTGAAAGTGAGTGTGTGTAAAACATGCACTATATATCTCATTGAATAGGCTAAATTATTCCTGAAGGCGACCGTAAGAGTTTAAATACCTTCAGTCACGTGACTGAACATAGGCTACCCAGGGTAGGTCAAATCCACCGGAATATGCGGTTCTAGAAATCTCAGTGTGCTTCTAGAACTGGCCAGGGCCAATCAGCGACGCCGAATAC